>OY759263.1:57392341-57539841 GCA_963662155.1 Lamellibrachia columna
ATAATTTATCTAGATCATCCTGTAAACTTTTTTTTATCTGTATCATTAATAACCTTTCTGAATACTTTTGTGTCATCTGCAAATTTGAGTACTTAGCCTTAGACTATGTCATTTTCCAAATCATTTATATATATTAAAAACAGTATAGGGCCTAATACTGATCCCTGTGGTACCCCACTGAAAACAGATTTCCAGTTTGAAATCTCACCATCTACTATTACTCTCTGTTTTCTGTGTGTAAGCCACTTTTCTATCCAGTTGATTACATCATTACCTATGCCATGGGCTTTTAGTCTAAGTAACAATCTTTGATGTGGCACTTTATCGAAAGCTTTCTGGAAATCTAACTAGACAACATCCACTGGTGACCCATCATCTACCCACTTTGTAATTTCTTCAAAAAAACATAAGAGATTAGTTAGACATGACCTTGCTTTTAGGAACCATGTTGAGATGTATTTATTAATTTATGTTTTACAAGGAATTCCACCATGTGGTCTCTAATTAATGTTTCGAGTAATTTACATACAACTGATGTTAAACTCACTGGTCTGTAATTTTCTGGCTTGTTCCTCGATCCCTTCTTAAATAGTGGCGTAATGTTTGCCTCTCCATTCTGAAGGAAATATTCCTTCTTCTAGTGATTAGTGCTAATGCAACTGATCTAATCAGCTCCATGGCGAGGCTAACGACTAGGCTGTAGGCATACCACTGGCAGACTATAATTGTGGTCTATGTGTTACTGAATTATATCTTAGGTCAAACCTAATGGACACGGAAGAATCGCCTGGTTATAGCTTCACATATATATATCGCTGGCAGGAACGCTTTAGTACTAATTACAATGTTGCGTCGTGTTGTGTGCGCAGCTTGTTAACATACCATAATTATTATTCAGGTGCGTTCATACATTTCCAAAATTAACCGCACAGGCCTACTACGTCGTACGAATTTCCCGTATGTTGGGCAAACATACAAATTCCAACCCCAATATGTGACAAGTCTACCAACACATGCATATGAACTCATACGGTTTAGCCATAGCTTAACAATATTCAATATCAGCCACAAATAAATCATATTCTAACAGTTGTTGGTCCTGCATTTGCAACGGCGGACGGGGCAAAACCCAGGTTGTATGCATAAGTTCTCTGACCCGTAATGGGCAGAGGCGGAATAGTGGCACCGCCTGGTGAATGTTGCTTGAACGACTGTTTGTGCTAAGCCCGCCCAGTAGACCTCGAGAACTCGACGAAATAGTTTCATAGGGTAATGGTAATGTCATAATAATGGTATTGACAAATCCAACGTTCATGTAATTGTCGTGATAATGTCCACTCATGGTTGTCCCCAGTGATCATCTGGGCATCAATTATAATATATTATTATTAGCTACACCTACACAGGACTGTCACACAAACCAAGATTTAACAAGATTGCCTTCCAAGGCCAATCTGTGTGAAACCCTTCCTCCTGTGATATGTTTCAAACTTGTTTTAAACATATTCACGCTGCTAGAAGTTACACAAAAATGTAGGTTATTTGTTCCATTCATTGATTATCCTCTGTGAGAACGAGTACTTCCTGATATCCAATCTACACTGATCCTTTTCTAATGTTACCTCATGTCCTCTAATTGTATTATCTTTCTTGAGTGAGAAAAAATATTTCTATCAATATTTTTATACCTATTCAATATCCAAAAAACTTCAATTTGATCTCCTTGTTAACTCACATGCATTTAGTCGTTCTTCATAACTAAACCGCACATTTGTGAAACCAAACAGAAGGTAAATACACGAAACAACATAATTCACAAACTTGCAAGCTCGAAAAGGGTTCAGCCTACTGGTGCGTTTCCAATTGATGACCATGTTTACGTTTTGCACGAATAATAAGAAAATGGGACCATCAAAAATTCTTAAATGTCTTACCTGCCCGTGTCATCGTATCATTGACTGATCGAGTTTAGTCAATGTATCGTACTTCTGACACTTTTAAAATGCCCGAACGTGCCATAATCGTCAATGTTTACAAATGTCTGCATTAATTACTGCGTACACGTGCCTTGTTGCGAAAAAATGCCAAAAATTCGCCCGACTATTGAAATCATCTAAAAATCCACAGTTACACTGCCAATATGTTCTATCAACAAACTTGCCAATGTGTCTGTTCAAATGCAGTTATGACAGATGATATGATTTTTTTTAATTACACATATATAAAATAACTGTGCCCTACATTCGTGTGTAGCACACCAGGAAGTGTAACTGACGCATGATCTAGGAAACTGAGCACTGACTCCAAGATCGAGTTGCCTTGCCTTCTACTGACTCCAAGATCGAGTTGCCTTGCCTTCTACTGACTCCAAGATCGAGTTGCCTTGCCTTCTACTGACTCCAAGAGCCAGTTGCCTTGCCTTCTACTGACTCCAAGATCCAGTTGCCTTGCCTTCTACCGACTCCAAGATCGAGTTGCCTTGCCTTCTACTGACTCCAAGATCCAGTTGCCTTGCCTTCTACTGACTCCAAGATCCAGTTGCCTTGCCTTCTACTGACTCCAAGATCGAGTTGCCTTGCCTTCTACTGATTCCAAGATCCAGTTGCCTTGCCTTCTACTGACTCCAAGATCCAGTTGCCTTGCCTTGTACTGACTCCAAGATCCAGTTGCCTTGCCTTGTACTATTCCATCGCCGCATTCGTAAGTGCCCAATGATTTGTGTGATTCACGGCTCACACGGGAACGTGGACCCCAGAAGCAACATGTCTGCTCTTAAACAAAACCTAATAACCTTTACAGACACGCAAACCTATATTAACTATGTAAGTAGTAGGTAAGTCTTTTTCATACCCCCAATTGTGGCGGAAATTTTTGTGGCAGCTAAAAATAGACGGTAGCTAAAAATAGACATTGGTTAATTTTTATTTTCTAAAAATAGACATATTTTAATTTTAATTTTATTTATTTATTTATTTATTTTTTTACTTTTTTTTTAAATTTTTTATTTCAATTTTAATTTTTATTTCTATTTCAACTTCAATTTTTATTTTTATTTCAATTTTTATTTCAATTGGGACGGCGGACCGTTTTACGGTAAGCATTCCTGCTGTCAATTAAGTCACAACACGACGCAACTCAGCGCGAGCCAGCTGTTGTGAACCGTCAGACGGTGACATAACGTAACATTCCTGTGACCATTGAACTCATAAAATAAGAGCGAGGGTCATAAGGGTGAGTCCGTTGTTGTCGAAAACCTGATGAGAAAACGCGTATGTGCAACTTCGAACAGGCAGTTAGAAAACGTTACACAGGCGGTTAGAAATGTTTTCACCCGTCCTTCACATCACCAACGTGTTACGATTGGATAATCTATCGACATGCGCTTTGTGAGTGGCTAATCTGTCGACGTGCGGGGTTGTGAGTCTCGTTAGTCGGAGTCTTTAAATACCCGTGTATTGGGACTCGACTGCCTACGGGCCAAGGCTCAGAAAATGCTGCATACGAAAAGAGAGTTGGACCTGATGTAACTTCAACAGGTAAGATTATAATATTACTCATTAATATTTATATATTCAAATCAGTAGAATACCCGTTTAAAATTCAAATTGGAAATTAGACAGTATGTTATGTTTTTAATATATTTAATTAATCTATTATATGTGTAGAAAAACCAGTCGGAAATCACTAGGGGAAATTTCACGTAAACGCATCATACGCGCCACTGTAACTGACATTGCCTGGTCCCTGGGCCTGGGTCTATTTTACTACGATGTTTAAGTTAGCATATTTACGTATAAGTGTACTTTTTATGTTTTTGTAGAGTTGATTCTAAATTGCTGTATTTTAAAATGAAATGCGCACTATTTTGCGAAGGTCAGTAATTGTCAAATCTATTTATATAGCACCCCATTCGAAAGCTATTTATAAATCACGCGGTGCCAGTGGCAGTGCGCAAGAAAGTTGGATTGGACTGTTTGTGTAGATCGATTAGTGAATAGTTTAGTTTGATGCTGCTGTGGTTTATATCTGTATATATTACTCAACTGCATAACCTGTTGTCGAAACAGATTTAATTGTAAATGTAAGACTACAGGACGAATTTCGTTTCGTGTTTACAATTTTCGAAAAATCCAAGATGGCTGCGTCCATGGTTGGGTCCGTGGTTGGATCGAACGAAGTTGCTCGTTGTCTCTACACATTGACGTTGATGAACATGCAGAATGTCGCAAGCGGAGACTCAAGCTCAATGAATTTGCGAGTGATTATTTTGGGACATGCCCAATCGGCAATAGTGACGATGACTCTGACTTATTTGAGTCGAACGTGTGACAGTCACAGTGTGTATGTCACCTGGACAACAACAACAACAACGGTACTTTTCAGAGCTAATCACAAGAAGAGATTGCCACCTCTTGGGTGTTGGTTATTAATATAAATGTTTTGTTTTTGCAAAAAAATAACTACATTCACCTCACTGGATTGGATATAGTAATAACAATATATAAGTTATTACACTGTGCCTGTGGTGAAGTTTTGTTTTCACGTGAAATATCATGATTGTAGACTGTCAACTTTACAAGTAATTTTTTTATTGTAAATGTAACCATCAGAATTTAATAATAGTTTTAGTGTACCGAAGCTAACAGACCTATCTACATTTGCTTCACTGGATTGGACATGGTTATACTAATAACAATGGATAAGTTGTTATACTGTGGCAGCGTTTTGTTTTGATGATTTTCGACTCAACTTTACAAGTAATTTTTTCTCCATAAATAGTTTTTGACGGGTGCCCTCTTTAAATTCTTGTAACTTTGATTCTAGTGGGAGCACACTAAACTGTTTTTGAATGAGAAAGGGTGTTACTTTCCATGCATTAAATTAAAAAACACTTAAAATTGTTTTGGACAATGACTGGTTTTCCTATGCCGCAACACATATTATTAGTCTAGAAAAAATCTTTGAGCACAACATAAAATATAGGTCAATAACTTTTTATTAATGTAACATCACCATTCTTGAAAATGGGAACTATATTGACAATTTTAGCTGATCTGGAACTTATCTATTGTCAAACAGTAAGGTAACAATATGGTGCAAACTGGGATAACCTTGTTTAATCATGTTCGGTTTTATGCCATCCCATCCCTGACAAAATTTTTCACATGCTAAATACGTTTCTATATTTCACCTATAATTGCTGGTGTTAGAAACATGGAATTTTATAAACTCCATACAGATAGTCATCAGGAACCTTTGATACAACTGTTTTCTTTTTGCAATGCTTAAATTCGTAAAATACTCATTCAACTTATCAGCAATATTTTTTGTGTGTGTAAACATATCTTCAATTAAGAACTCATCACTTCATGAAAGTGTATACTTCTTTATGACATATTGTATATAACCTTCAAAATCTTTACACTGTTCATTACATATCCTGGTTTCTTAACTTTCCTTTATTATCTCATTTTTGGGGAAATGATCCGAAATGTCTGAATAAATTATTCTGTGCATATTGTCTATTGCTGTGAAAGTGGTTGGAGTGATTGTGACATTGTATCTATGTAGGCTATCATAGTTAAAGCAAAATAATGTTGGAGTCACCTTTAATGTAACACTTTTCATAACTTTGAGTACTTGCAAATTTTTAGTGTTTTGATTAGTGAGATCAGTAATATTTATATTTAGTGACCGATAAATAACACCAATTATTAATTTCTTTTTTACATTTCTTAGATCAAGTCTTAACTTCAATAAACATACATTCTAAATTATAATATTAAGTTTTGGTATTTCAAAATAGTAATAAGATTTGTGGATACTCCTCATCCCTTCTTTGAGGGCCCTGAAAGATGAATACTTCTGAAGTCAGTCAACTCATCAATATATTTTTCATTTATTAACCGTCTTTTGGTTAACCCTATGACAATCAGTGATAAGTAATTATTCAATTTACTAAGAGTTTTTGACAGACTTCAAGTATTTAAAGGAAAACCCACAAGTATAATCATTATTAGATTTCATTAACATAAATGCCAAGGTAGTATTGTGTAACTCAACTGTTTCCTGCTATAAAATGTTATAATCTGGATTCCAATTTCTAGTAGCATGACTTTAAAAATCAGCTTCTTCACCTACAGGTTTTCAGGTTAAACTGGATCATTTACATCTCTAGTAAATGTATATTTAACTATAATAATAGTACACATGTTGCTATTCTATACCATGCTTATTAAGCAATAAAAATTGTGTGTACGCCTTATGATGTTTGTTCATTATAGGGTTAAACAAATACAATGTATAATAATTAAACACAATGTATAATCTTTCATTCTGTTTGATCCTTTCAATTGAGACATAGTGACCTCGTTAGTTCCATTATTAGTCACCAGGAAGATTATAGCATACGTAACTAAACACGATACCTTAACATTAAAAACATAACATACTGTCTAATTTCCAATAGTGATTTTGTTACATATAGTGACCTCGTTTGTTATTAGTTACCAGGAAGATAACCTATTATAGTATACCTAATTAATACGATACCTTGACACATTAAAAACAACATACTGTCTAATTTCCAATAGTGATCTCATTACATATTATAGTGACCTCGTTAGTTCCATTATTGTAGTGGCACCTCTAGTGTGTAAACGCTACCGTCGACACTTACATTGTATCCTGAATTAACGCGTTTTTCCTACCAAATATTGCTCATAAACACACCACCCCACCTCGCACAACATATAGGTGTACTTAGGATGGTGTCTTTTCAGTTGTAGACGCTGACACCATGCGAGTACACGTCTGCCGCCACTGCGGTGAGACGTTCGAAGATTATGCGCTTCTACGACGTCACGTGGAAAGTCACGGAACGTCATCTGTTGATCAACCCTCAAACTCGACGACATCGTCATCTAGTGATCGCACCAAGACACACGTTTGCGAGACATGCGGTCGTTTGTTTCGGAGACGAGACAGTCTGCTGCGACACGAGAGAACTGCATGCAATAAACAAAAGAAGACCTACACATGCGAGAGATGCGGGCGTTCTTTTGATGACCGTTATGATCTGAAAAGACATGCGCGAACCGCGTGTGGTGACGACGTCGAACCACCTTTAGCGAAGCGGTCGAGATGGGAAAGTACTATGACCCTCCCCCCATTCGTCGAAGATCCCATCGAACCGCCCGATCGACTTCCCTTCCCAAACGCTCTGTCGACGGACTTGTTAGACGTCGTTCGGGAGCACTGGTCGACCATACGGACACGCGTAGCGAGAGGACCTGTTCAGACCAGGTTCAATTACAGATTGGCCACTCTAGACACGACCGCTCTAGAGGAGCCTTTGAATAATATGTTCCAGGAGCAGACCACTGCATTAAAAATTAATCTCAGTTACGGGTTCATTCTGAAGAATAAGAACACGGGACGATACAGGTATTATCACGCGTCTTGTAACTGTTGCGGACGGTACCTGGATACGCCCAGTCTCATCACCAACAGCAAGGACTTTGACGAGTTTCTGGAACGAATTCGAGAAACCGACGTCTTGCAGTGGGCCATCGCTCAAAGACCGGATTCGGCATGGGTGTGCGAACTCGTGACAAATGCCACCTTCTTCGTCAATCGTATCATCGATCATCCCATTGGTTGTGTGGGCTTGACCCTTCCCGCTTATTTGAAGAACAACAAAGCTGTCATCGGTCTGGAAAAAGACCACAAATATTCCAAAAGGTACACTGACAACCTGTGTCTCTTCCGCTGTCTGGCCCTGCATCGAGGATGCGACGTGCGTCGGTTGGAACCGGCAGTGAAGACGTTGTACGAGATGTACGATCGCGATGACGGGGTACCCATGCAAGACTTTACAGGGGTCACACTCGATGACCTCTATCGCGTAGAAATCATGTTCAAAACGAACGTTTGCGTGTACAAGCTTGTCAAGTCGGACAATGATGGAAAGACGACTGCCGAACTCGTCAGACGATCTTTGTGTCATTACCCCGAGACGTTGAACGTCAACTTGCACGAGACACACTTTTCCTATATCCAAGACGAGCGCATGTACTGTCACTCGTATCGGTGTCGAAAGTGTGGCGACTCTCTATGGAAAGATGCATATAAACTGCACAGACACGAACGCACGTGTGCGGGTGGCGTACGACGAGTCTATCCAGGAGGTGTATACCACTCCACCCCATCGATATTCCAGCAACTGGACGATGAGAACATTCGAGTCTCCGAATCATTGCGCTATTATCCGTACCGTGCCACTTTTGACTTTGAGTGTTATTTTGACACCACACAACTTCCGTCGGATAGTGACAAAGTCCACTGGATAGCACGTCACGTCCCGTTGAGCGTCAGCGTGGCGTCGAACGTGCCCGGACACGAAGAAGTGCAATGTCTCGTCACAGATGGAAATCCCGACAAGTTGATGGCCGACATGATGAACATCCTACGAGCAATGAGTGATGCAGCGTACGAAGATCTGAAAGTCTCTTACGAGGACGTGTTGGAACAACTTGCCGAGGCGATAACCGACTGGGACGAACGAGAACAAGCTGCTACTACAACAGAGGAGTCGCGACCAAAAAATCCCTACAAAACGCTGATGGGACAACTGTACGGGTGGCTACATCAATTACCCGTGATCGGGTTCAATTCGGGGAAGTACGATCTCAACGCCATAAAAAAGTTTCTGATTCCCCACTTAATCACCGAAACAACGGAAGAATGCGCAGAAGGTTTTGGTCCGAGGGAAAAATCGGAAGAAGAAGACGGTATCGGATCCTTTTTCGTCATCAAACGAAACAACACGTTCATGTGCCTATCGTCGAATCAACTGAAATTCCTAGACATGACGAATTACATTGCCCCGGGGTTCAGCTACGATAAGTACCTGAAAGCATACGGATGCGAGGTCACAAAAGGTCATTTCCCGTACGAGTACATGGACTGTTTGGAGAGGCTCGACGACACAATGCTTCCACCGAAAGAGGCCTTCTACAGTCGACTGAAGAACGAAGGTATTTCCGACGACGATTACGCTAGTTGCGAGAAGGTGTGGCGCGATAATAGCATGACGACTTTACGAGACTTTCTCGTTTGGTACAACAACAGAGACGTAGTGCCTTTTTTGCAAGCCATTCACAGACAGTTCGCCTTCTATGAGCAGCGCGGGATCGACATGTTCAAGCAAGGGATCAGCGTACCCGGTCTGACCTTGCTCTACCTGTTCAACGACCTACCGGAGAAGACATACTTTACGATCTTCAACGAGAAGAATAAAGATCTTCATCAACTCGTGAAAGACGATATTGTGGGTGGTCCATCTATAGTCTTTCAAAGGTACCACGAGAAAGGGGTCACCAAGATACGTCAGACCGAGTACGGGGAGACTGCTCGACCGTGTGGATCGATCGTCGGTTACGATGCCAACGCTCTATACCTGTGGTCTCTGATGCAAGATATGCCGACGGGATGGTACAAGCATCGACGCGAAGAGAACGAGTTCCGACCCGAATCGGCGCAGCTGCACGGGCAGATGGCCGCGGAATGGTTGACGTGGGAGTCCGAACGGACGGGACACTCTATCCGGCACCAGGTCAACGGTCGGGAGAAGAGGATAGGTAAACTTCCGGTGGACGGATGGTGCAGCACAACGAAGACGGCGTATCAGTACCATGGTTGCTATTACCACGGACACCCGTGCTTGGCTCTAGAAACGAACGCCGTTAATGGGAAACCCATGACCCAACTTCTCGCCGAGACCCGAAAGAACACTGCATACTTACGTCACTTCGTCAAGGTTGTCGAGTTGTGGGAATGTCAGTGGAAAAACATGAGAAAAGATGCGGCCGTGAAAAGATGCCTAGACGCAGCGTTTCCTCGTCGACGACACGCGAAATGGAAGATGACGCAACAGCAGATCTTGACCAATGTGCGCACCGGTACTCTGTTCGGTATGATTGAGTGCGACGTTCGCGTACCGGAAGAATTGCGCGCGCACTTTGCTGAGATGCAGCCCGTGTTCAAGAACGTCAACATGACCCACGACGATCTCGGACCATTCATGCGTCGATACGCAGAAGATCACGATATCATGACGCGTCCGAGGCGCATGCTCGTTGGTAGTTTCCATGGCGATAAGATGCTGTTCGCAACGCCGCTCCTGAGGTGGTACCTGGACCACGGACTCGAGGTGACGCGCGTTTATCAGGTCATCGAGTACGAACCCAACCCGTGCTTCCATCGGTTCGGTGACGCTGTATCTACGGCCCGACGGGAGGGAGATGTCCTCCCCCACAAGGCCATCATCGCGGACACCATGAAACTACTGGGGAATTCGGGGTACGGAAAGACCATCACCAACGTAGACCGACATCGCGACGTGAAATACTGCACGGAGGTTGAAGCGTCGCGCATGATCAACGATCGTCGATTCCGTCAACTCGACGTCGTCGTCGACAACGCGTATGAGATCGAGATGAGCAAGAGAACAGTGACGTATGCCTTGCCTATACACGTAGGATTTTTCGTTCTACAGTATGCCAAAATGCGCATGCTGCAGTTCTACTACGACTTTATCGACAGGTACCTGGAACGACCTTTGTTCCAGTACTGCGAGATGGATAGCGCCTATTTGGCCTTGGCCGGCGAGTCCGTAGACGATCTCGTAACTCCGGAACTTCGAGAGCATTACTTCCGATACCGATCCCAATGGCTCCCATCCGAATGTTGCGTCGACCACGAGTCCGAGTACGTGCGGTGTCGACTCGCCGGTCATCCTTGGATCGGGTCTGCATCATGCTGTGTTGCGCGCAAAGCATATGACAAGAGGACGCTCGGTCTGTTCAAGGTGGAGTGGTCTGGCGACGGGTTCGTGGGGTTGTGCAGCAAAACATACTATTGCTTCGGAACCACCGACAAGTATAGCACGAAAGGTATGAGCAAACGTCACAACGAGATCGATAAAGATGCGTTCCTCGAGGTACTCACCAATAGAAGGAGCGGTAGTGGAAAGAATCGCGGGTTCCGAGTGAACCACTCGTCCGTGTTGAGGTATGTGCAGGAACGAGCTGCCCTCACCTACTTCTATGCAAAACGCGTGGTGCTCGAAGACGGGGTGAGCACGGGTCCGGTGAACGTGTAGAAAAGATGACGCGCTACGGAAGACATTGATAAGTGACCATGGACGCGCGATGGAAGCATCCATTCACGTGCGTCATCGCCGGACCGACGGGGTGTGGTAAGAGCACTTTCGTGACGCGTCTGCTACGTCACGCATCAACGATTATGGACCTTCCTCCTGAGAAAATGACGTGGTGTTACGGAGAATGGCAATCCGCTTACGCGTCGATGAACATACCCAAATTGCAGTTCGAGGAAGGCTTACCGAATGCGTCATTGTTCGATCCCAAGACGAGGAACCTCGTCGTCATAGATGATATGATGGCTGAAACGGACGGTCGGGTCACGACCTTGTTCACCAAAAAGAGTCATCACAGTAACACATCCGTCCTCTATCTCGTGCAGAACCTCTTTCCTAAAAACAAAGAAAGTCGCACCATCAGCCTGAACGCTCAATACATGGTGGTGTTCAAGAATCCCCGTGACACGTCGCAGATAACGCACTTGGCACGACAGATGTATCCGGGTCGTGTCAAATTCGTGCAAGAAGCTTTCAAAGACGCAACGATGGTACCATATGGCTACCTTTTAATCGATCTGAAACAGGACACGCCCGAAGATCTACGCTTGCGTACGACCATTTTTCCGGACGACCCCGTCCAGTACGTCTACTTACCGAAGGTATAAAAACGCCGAGCGCCTGGTTCGAGTCTTCATTCGCACGATGTCCGAACTGGTGAAAAGACACATCCTGTGTATACAGGCGCTGAATAGATACAAAAACAACAAATTGAGAAGAGCCATCCTCGCCAACGCTGACGCCGATCTCAATTGTGCTCTGGCCGAGTGTGCCTACAACATCTTGAAAGGGAACGTTCCGTTGACTCCGACACATAGAAGGCGGTTGAAAAAATACAGGAAAGAACTGCGCGAGTTGGCTAAGAGACGGTTGCCCATTGCGAGGAGGAGACACATCCTACAAGAACAGACCGGTGGTTTCCTATCGGCTTTACTAGCTCCGTTGGCAGGCTCGGTGATTCTTCCCTTGCTCAGACAGGTGCTCGCGTAGATGGAGCACGCGCGAAAAATGGCCTTGGTGGATCCACGATTGTTGGAGACCCTTCGATCACCACCACCGCCTACAGACACGGTTGTTAAGGTCATGCAAGGACTCGACGCCGAGATGACCTCCATTCTCGATCAAAAAGACCTAAACGAAGGGGACAAAGTGAAACTGTACAATCAGGTGTTACAGCGATACAACCACTTGTCCGATCGACGCGACAAACAGCCGACACGAGTGGTTGTAGTGAACGATGATGCAACGACAGAAACAGCGACACCTGAAAAGGCGACAGCAACAGCACCGGCAACAGCAGCTCCCTCTGCCGTAGAGGCCGACATCGTGGACAGCGTTCCAAAGACCATGAAGGTTAAGGCCAAGAAGTTGATGGATTGTCTCAAAACCCAGCTCTCGTGGACCGATCGAGGCGAATTGATACACGGCGGTACGCCGGTGCCTGGAAGTAACATGGTGGATCTTGTGAACGATGTATTGCGAAAAAGAAGAAAGAGTGAAGCTTTCGCGCAGCATCTCAAACGTATCAACCTACCCATGGAATTGGTTGGTAACGTCGAACGGAGACGCTACATACGACAGGCGGCAACGACAACACCGGTGGCGGTGACACCCAGAAATCGTCATTTACCGCGTTGAACCCCTACAGTCGTTGGCAAGTGGAACAGTCCAAAAGTCCTCGAAAAAAACGTCATCGTCGGTTACCGTCACTGGATGGTTGGGAGTCCTTTTAAAAGATTTGTGCGCTACGACGATTCAACAGTTAACCATGGTATCGGTAGTGGACACATATCGCTTGGTAGTCCTCGGAATGCTGTACAAGACCGCCGACTACTACCCACTGACAGGAGTGCTTGTCTCGGTGCTGTACATGAACGCTGACTACTACCCGCTCGTGAAAAAAGTCTTGCCGCTACTTCGATGGTAGAATATCGACCTATCGTCGTGGGAGTACTGTGTTGTATCCTACTATACATTATCGCATTCGTCGTTAGATATTACCTCAGTTCGTCTCCTCTAGTCGTGTGGTGCGAACCATGGGGCGTCGAGTCGAAGAATCACTCAAACGCGTCTACTTCGATCCGAAACGCGTCGGAAGTTATGGTGGGGTCAACGCACTGAGACGTGTCACGCGCGCACCAGTGAAAGCCGTCAAGCAATGGTTGTCGGAACAAGACGCGTACACCTTACACAAACGGGTGAGAATTCGATTCAAGAGACGACGTGTCATCGTGGGTGGACGCAACCACCAGAGTAGTTAGCAGAGGTTTTTGGGACCCCTTATCAAGCGCATCAAAAGATCAAAGTAAAACGACCCTAATATCGCCCACCGCTAATGAGTGCGCGCAGCCAATCAGAAAGCAGCACTAGACCTTGGAGCGCCCCCTGGCGGCGGCGGCGCAGCGTGGCGCGCATGCGCGTGCCGCGCCCCTAGCGACCGGAGGAGGAACGAACAGTGACCGGTGGTCATCTATGATGGACATAGGAACAAAGAAAATACACGTAATATCACCCACCCACCACCACCCACCCACCCACCCACGACAACACGTGACCGTGACCTCGACGGAGTGACCAGTCCGAGTGGTTAGCTAATGACAACTGGACGTCCGAACGACTGGAGTTAACTGTAAGCCGAAGCGTTTATCCAGCTGTGAGCCATAGCGCGAGATCAAAGGACGCTAATCTGTACAATGTAGCAAGTTAGCTGAGCTAATAAGTGATAAACAGCAACTAAGTTGCAGTGACGACATTGATGTGGGACCGCTGCATGTTATAGCCTGTTATATGTAGTGGACAAAATACGTGATAAAATTAAAACCGATAAAGATAAGACGAATGTGTAAAAGTGAATAAATAGTCGACATGCATGGCTACAATATAACCGCTGGACGAGGGAAATCGGACCGTTCGTTAAATAAAATGTAGCAGGACGAAAATGGACATAAAATATAATATAATATAATATAATGTGCCAACACGCAGTTGGAGCAAGAACGCAATACAAGACGGGAATATAAGGTGATGCAAATTTAATAAAACGAAAAAAGAACAAGTACAAATATAAAAGCTAGTAGTAGTAGTAGTAGTAGTAGTAGTAGTAGTAGTAGTAGTAGTAGTAGTAGTAGTTATAATAAAGTCAAGTTCATGTTGGAACGGTGTTTAATACCGCCAACAACGGTAGTTATAATAAAGTCAAGGGCATGTTGGAACGGTGTTGAATGCCGTCAGCAACGACCGTCGGATGGCGCGAGTGGTCAACTTGCGCGCCAACGCAATGCGTAACGATACAGATCGACGACGCCGGAAGAGTGATGGGAGATGGACGGGACCGAGGTGAATGTGACGGAAAACGGTTGCGGGCGATGGGGCGTGGATGAGGACCAACTCATGCATCACCCGCTCCCATTTGGTCATATGGGCCCGGAAGGCCATCACCTCGACCTCGTGGGCGTCGGTGGCGGTGTCTATGGCGGCTATGTCGTCGTCCCACTCTCCGGCGTCGTCGAAGTCCTCGTCGGCAGCGCGAGCGTCGGTGACGGCTGCGTCGATGGCGGCCAAGTCGTCATCCCACGACTCTGTGGAGGCGGTCGAGGTATTGCGAAATCCATTCGCCGTAAACTCAATGGCAGTCATGACGTGGCGCCAACGGCTGGCATGTACGCCGAAGGCCGACAGGAGACCGGCGTCGTAGAGCGCCTCCCGAAACAGGACGGTCGCCTGGCAGCTCCGGCGTAGGGGGGCGTCCTCCATCAACTCTATGAGCACGCACGCCCAGTTGAAACATGGAATGCTGTAATAAGTAAAGGACACAATCAGAGTCACAATATGCAAAGGCATAAGTTAAAACAGGTATGAGCTATGGAGAGCTATGAAAGTAACAAAATAGAAATAAATAAATAAATAAATAAATAAAAGAAATACTCACACAATACCCTGCAATAGAGGTACCGACTGCAGGAGTTCCGCGACGAGGACGAACTCCATGCAATCGTGCAAGGCGAATACAGACATTGTGCTAACGGTGTCGACGGCAATGGTGGTTGTTATGACGACACGACGAACCCAGACGTCTTATATAGAGCATGCTAGAACTTACATCAGCCTCGGAACAATACCACACTAATCAGAAAACAGATAAGCGGCCGGCAGAAAAGAGATAAGCGGCCGGCAACTGTCAGCCTACCGACACCTGGCATCCATCACGCAAGGAAAAAGCAGGGGGTTACGTACTCTACAGTGCTACAACGACGCGTAGTTAAGACAGTAACTGTACATGTTAACGTCATAAAGTCACCATGAACCAACCTATACGGTTTAAAGGCGGTAAACAGTTCCTGTCCAATTTCTACGCCTGCAGGATACACGCCTGTAATAGAGAATTCACCAGTGTCGAAAGCGCGTATCAATGGCGGAAGTGCATGCATCATGACGACATGCAGACGGCGCAAAGGATGCTGGCCACGCGCACGGGTCTACAGGCGAAACAGCTCAGCAAGTACATACGAGAAAAGGAAATGTTACGCGCAGAATGGACGAGACAACGATATGCATTAATGTATGGGTTAGTGACCGTTAAATATCGCGATCCAACCCTACGTAAACGACTGTTGGACACTGGGCATTCCCAGTTGCAGGAATGGGTCAAGAGTCGGGAAGGATACTGGGGTGCACTGACATACAGTGGTCAAGCCGGTCAGAACATGCTAGGTCATATAACCATGCTAGTACGCGAGGCCATACGATTACATCAGACTCCAGAGTACAGCCAGATGGCAGACATCCAGCGGCCGCATCGCGCGATCGACCAAGGGTCGGACGCAGATACCAGACATGCAGCATCAGCATCGGCGTCACGCGCTCGACCAAGGGGCGACGATAAGAAAGCGCGCCACAGTCGGGGAGAGGGCTATATAAGCCCGACTCGGAGTGATCGAGGCATACAACCGCTCTTCGCTTCACAGACGACTTCGAAACCCTTCACGAACAGCACCAGCAGAGACGTAGAAATGGCCGCCACCACCGTCACCAAGACAACCAGCGACCAGGACGCCGAGATGATGACCACTCTGAGCCAACTCGAGAAGCAGGTAGGTAACGGTACCTATATAATAAGACGACCGTTAACCATAGTACAAATCGCCGTTCAAGAGAAATTTATCGTTTATCCATCATGTCAGCAGTGCAACAAACGGGTCATTCCCGAAAACAACGGCTATGTGTGTCCCATTCACCGATGGCAGCGGGGTGTAGTGTATCGGTTCGCCATGCGTGTCCTCCTACAAGACGCCATCGGCAGCGAAGTGTGGGGAACCATATTTAACGACAAGGCTGTCCAGTTGCTAGGATACACGGGGAACGATTACATAAACATGACGTCAGATGCCGAGCGGTATGCAGCACTGGACATGCTGCGGGGGGCCCGAGTCATGGTGACCATTCGTAAACGTATGGCAGGACCGTACGTAAATTACACGGTGGCCAACATGGAAGTAGTCACAGTGTGAACCATTCCGTTGACAGGCTGGCTCGATCGTCGCTGCGGCAGCCACTGCAGTGGCAACCGGAAGCGGCGATGACATCATCGACGGAGATGGACGCGCTAAGGTAATGCAATGGTTACAGGCTAACAGCACGGAAATACTGTTCTCCTCCTCGGTGGACAGCGGTTCGCCGCCACCACTGATTGTAATATCAGATGACGACCAGGGGGAGAACAGTGCGTCGTCGGCGTCACATTATAGCATTAGCAGTAGCGCTGATATGGAGGCTACTGTTAGCGGTCTAGATAGGTTACGTGATAGATCCGAAGCCATGACCAATGAAAACATATTCTATAAGGCGCTAGAGGCCGCCAGTGTGCGATATGCCAGTGACGAGGTTGAACGCATAATGAATCTAAACGATGATAAGGATCGTTACGTGCCATCGACCAGCATGGTCATGCACGTCTTGCGGTGGCTATCTATAGATGTCATCGCAACGTGCGGGACCATGAAATGGCGTAACCGAGTGACCGAATTGGTTAGAAAGAGTATGTACGAAACATACGACAATAACGATATGCAGGGCGACGCGGAATAATATAACCCACGTAATGTAACCGATGCGTTCTGTTCAATAGATGGGACTGGAGCAACTCCAGAACGCGTATAAACCCGACCTGGCGGCGCTGTACGACGACACCGAGGATAAGGTGTCACAAGCGGCGAAGAGGCTGAAGACATCCTCGATGACAACCTCGTTCTACCCACCATCACCCCTGTCCAATGCCGACTCGCCACCGGCAAACCAAGAGGCGTTGCTACCACCGTGGACCGTCGAATCGGAGTCTGAGTCCGAAGACGCGTTCATTATAAACACCCCTCCCCATTACTACAGTGAGGATGAGGATGCGATTGCCTCATCCCCCGAGCCCGCGAAAGCCGACGATGCGGACTTCGAATTTAGTCCCGCGTCGCCACCACTCGTCCAGCGCAAGCAGGACGACGACGACGACGACGACGACGACGACGACGACGCATCCCTGACGACCCTCTATGTATTCCCTGATAAAACCGTCGTATTGACCCGCGACGGCGAACAGGTGGACATCCCCGATCAACGTACGATCACACACGCAAAGCCGGAGCCGGAGCCGCAGCCGTCGACGTCGACGGCGCATGCCCACGAAGAGGACGACGACGACGACGCCGACGACGAAGAAGAAGACGCGGACAAGACGGGCAAGGTGTGTTTCCACAAAATGCAACTGCACCTCGCACGTATGATTACTAAACTGTGGCGGACAACCGCCCCTGCCACGGTGGAAGAGGTGACGGTCGACGTGTGTCGGGCACTGGCCGGCACGGTACTCTCCGCCGAGTATCAAGAACACATAATGCGATACGTGCGATGTGCCATCCGTCAACCGCGGGCAATAACGCGACCGCTTAGGTAGTATGCATAGTAGTAGATGTTGTTGTTGGTGTTTAAATAGGTGGTAATTAGTAGTAAACGTAATAATTGTATTATTATTAGTAATATTAACATTGGTGTTATGTAGAGTGAAGAGTATGACGACGAGGCACCCGTCCTCCCAGCCAGCATTCGGGAGCTATCTGGAGTATTGTTCTCCGCGTATACGACGTCGTCAACAGAGTATTATTATTAGTAGTAGCAGTAGTAAACATAACCTAGTTAGAAGTAGTTGGTGTATGACGTAATATGGAGTGATATATTGGTATCCTTTAATTTGTTCTGTAGGATGACGTACCTGTGTCACCGACTGAACTGCGTAGACGGGCATGCCGACAATTAGTGGTGATGATACTTGAATACATTATATCAACATATGATGAACAGTAGATCTATTGTGTTTTATGTAGGAGCAGGAGAGGGAGGACGAGGTGCCAGCAAGGGACGAGATGAGACGTCCATTACATGATTTAATGAACGACATTGCTGACCACATTATTGAAATTAGTAAAGATAATAGAAAACATCATATCAGTATACGAATACAGTAGACGCATTTCTTGTTATGTAGGAGGAGAGGGAGGAAGAGGTGGAGGAAGCACCCGTGCTAGCAAGGGACGAGAGAAGACGCACAATACATAATTTAATACAGATAATTGTTGATTTCATGATTGAAACCCCCGCATTTCAATAAGCACCGTTTGCAACGGAATAATAGTAGGTAGTGTCTCACTCTCTCGCTCTCTCTCTCTCGCCTGTATTGTATGTATGTATTCGCGCACATATTGTATTTGCAAGACATATAGTAATACATATATATATATAAATATACATACCAACCTATATATTACATCATTGTACGGAACCTCTGTCGCGGTGTAATAACCCACAAGTTAATAATCATTGTACTAGCCACTGGCGTGTCTATAACCGACCGTAAGCTAGGGGTCACTGGCGAGGATGGAACATTCCCACAAACCCACAAGTAATCAACATCATCATCATCATCATAGTAATTATATAGGTCTAACCGTGTATATGTATATGTATATATTATGTATATCGCTATGTCTTTATATACGCAATAAAACGTCGTACAATGAACGAAACGTGTTGTGAGTGGTGTTGTCATGAGTTGAAATATAACCCGTAGCCATGGATAGCGGGACACACAGTTGCCAATACCACCATAGGTGATACACCCTTCACCAATAACCTCCACCATCACCACCACCACCACCACCACCACCACCACCACCACCATCATCACCACCACCACCACCACCACACGTACTATATAGCTGTACTAAGAACCGCACTCTCTCAGTTGTAGACACGTAGAGCAGAGCAGAGCAGCATGAAAAGACACCAATGTCGTCACTGCGGACAGGTGCTCGACACCTATGCAGCACTCAAACGCCACCTAGTGAGTCATGCGACACCGGCAGTGATCGAACATACGTATTCGGTGGCGCCACCACTAGATGTGCCACGGGAGGTGCCACCTAGCGAACAGGCAAAGCGAACTAAGTATTCCTGTAAATGTGATGCAACGTTCGACATATGGGACGATCTACAACACCATGTGAGGTCCGTATGTCGTCTTAGCAGTAACCGTAGCAGTAGCAGTAGCAGTAGCAGTAATAGAAAACAGACCACAGTGTACACATGTGCGAAATGTGGAATGACGTTCACTAGACGCAATGACCTGACCAGACACGTACGAAATGCGTGTACCGCCGACGACGACGACGACACGACGCCACCATCGCCTAAGTTATCAATCAGGGAAGACACCACACCCAACCATCCACTCGTTACCGATGCCGACCCTATAGATCCACCTGCCCGACTCCCCTTCGCCGACAACCTGTCGCCGGAACTGTTAGATGTCGTACGAGCGCACTGGTCGACCATACGGACACGTGTAACGAGAGGTCCTCTTCAGTGCAGGTACGATTACAGAGTAACGACGCTGGACACGACCGTTCTAGAGCCGTCGTTGAGGAACGTGGTCCAGGAACAGACCAACGCGTTCAAGATTAACCTCAGTTACGGGTTCGTTCTGAGGAACAAGAACACGGGTCAATACAAGTACTACCATCCCTCGTGCAACTGCTGTGGACGCTACCTGGACGAGCCCAGTCTCATCACCAACAGCAAGGACTTTGATAAGTTCCTCGAACGCATCCGCGAAACCGACGTCTTGCAATGGGCCATCAATCAAAGACCGGATTCGGCGTGGGTGTGCGAACTCGTGACCAATGTCACATTTTTCGTCAATCGCATCATCGATCACCCGATAGGATGTGTAGGAATGACCGACCTTCCCATGTACATCAAGAGGAACAAAGCCGTCATCGCATTGGACACGGAGCCCCAGTATAGCAAAAGGTACAATGACAACCTGTGTCTCTTTCGATGTCTGGCCCTGCATCGCGGATGTGAACGGCGTCGATTGGAACCGGCTGTGGAGACGCTGTACGCGACGTACGCCCAAGACGGCGTATCCATGGCAGCATTTGCCGGGGTCACGATGGACGACCTCTATCGTGTCGAGACCACGTTCGAAACAAACGTGTGCGTGTACAGTCTCGTAAAACCGGATGGAGATGCGGCAGAGGAGGAGGATGGTGGAAAGTCGACCGCAGAACTCGTTCGTCGCTCGGTATGTAAGTACCCGGACACACTCTACCTCAATCTGCACGGGACGCATTATTCCTACATCCAGGATAGACGCATGTACTGTCACTCGTACAGATGTCGGAAGTGCGGTGACTCGTTGTGGAAAGACGCATGGCATCTACGCAACCACGAGAGCACGTGTACGGGGGGTGTGCGCCGAGTCTATCCTGGTGGCGTGTACCATTCGACTCCATCGGTGTTCGAACGTCTGGCAGACGAGAACATCCGAGTGGCCGAAGCGTTGCAGTACTATCCGTACCGAGCCACCTTCGACTTCGAGTGTTGGTTCGACACCGAACACCTTCCGTCTGACAGTGCCCAGGTTCACTGGGTTGCGCGTCACGTCCCGTTGAGCGTCAGCGTGGCATCCAACGTACCCGGACACGAACAGGTGACATGCATCGTCACGGACGGAGACGTCAACAAGTTGGTGAGCACCATGATGACTGTCCTGCAAGCGATGAGTGAGGCCGCGTACGACAAGATCAAAGACTCGTACGATCATGTGCTGGAACAACTCGCAGAAGAGATGACGAAATGGGACGCACGGGAGGAGGCTGCACGGGACGCAGCTGCACGGGAGGCCGGCGAGAAGAAAGGGCGAGCGGCAACCAATCCGTACAAAACGCTGATGGGACAAATGTATGGATGGATGCGTCAGTTACCCGTCGTCGGGTTCAATTCGGGGAAGTATGATCTCAATGCCATCAAACAGTTCCTCATACCGTACTTCCTGACGACTTCAAAGACCGACGTGGAACAGGACGAGGCAGCGGACGAGAGGGAGCAGGAGGGCAACAGGAAAGTCGAGACCGACGGCATCGGGTCAATGTTCGTAATCAAACGCAACAACACTTTCATGTGTCTTTCGACGGATCAGCTGAAATTCGTAGACATGATCAACTACATAGCCCCCGGGTTCAGCTACGACAAGTATCTGAAAGCGTACGGATGCGAGGTGACGAAAGGTCATTTCCCGTACGAGTACATGGACAGACTGGAGAGACTCGACGACACCGCACTTCCACCGAAAGAGGCCTTCTTCAGTCGACTGAAGAACGAAGGGATTTCAGACGAGGATTACGCCAGTTGTCAGGAGGCCTGGCGCGTCAATGGCATGACGACGTTGCGCGACTTTCTCGTCTGGTACAACAACAGGGACGTGGTTCCCTTTCTACAGGCCATCGACAGACAGTTCGCGTTCTATCGACAACGGGGAATAGACATGTTCAAGCAAGGTATCAGCGTACCCGGTCTGACCCTGCTGTACCTGTTCAACGACCTGCCAGAGAAGACCTACTTTACCATCTTCAACGAGAAGAACAAAGACCTGCACGACCTCGTCAAAGCGAACATTGTAGGCGGGCCTTCGATCATCTTTCATCGCTATCACGAGACAGGGGTCACCACGCTACGTCGGAACGAGTACGGAGAGGCGGCTCGTCCCTGTCGAGCGATCGTCGGATACGATGCGAACGCACTGTACCTGTGGTCGCTCATGCAGGACATGCCTATGGGATGGTACACGCGACGACGAGCGGAGAAGGACTTCCGCCCCGAATCGGCGCAGCTGTACGGACAGATGGCCGGAGAATGGTTGACGTGGGAATCCGAACGCACGGGACGGTCCATACGGCATCAGATCAACGGACGAGAGAAGCGCATAGGCAAACATCGGGTGGACGGATGGTGCAGCGAGACGAAGACGGCTTATCAGTTCCAAGGTTGCTTCTTTCACGGTTGCTCGTGCAACCGAGAGGAGGTGAACGCCGTCAACGGGAAACCCATGGCGCAACTGCTCGCCGAGACCCGAAAGACCACTGCCTACCTACGACACTTTGTCACGGTCGTCGAGTTGTGGGAATGCGAGTGGAAGGAGATGAGACGAACACCGGCCGTACGCAAGTGTGTGGATGCAGCATTTCCCCGACGTCGACACGTGCAATGGACGATGACGTCACAACAGATCCTGAACGGAGTGCGTGCCGGAACCGTGTTCGGCATGATCGAGTGCGACGTACGCGTACCGGAAGCGTTGCGCGCGCACTTTGCCGAGATGCAGCCCGTGTTCAAGAACATCGGTATGCAACGGGAGGATCTCGGTCCGTTCATGCGCCGATACGCCGAAGAGCACGACATAATGAAGACTCCGCGTCGCATGCTCGTGGGTAGTTATTGCGGCGACAAGATACTGCTCGCAACGCCACTGCTGCGATGGTATCTGGACCACGGTCTCGAGGTGCTGCACGTGTACCAGGTCGTCGAATACGATCCCGTTCCGTGTTTCCGGCGGTTCGGCGATGCAGTGTCCAAGGCCCGACGCGAGGGCGACGTTCACCGAGACAGGACCATCATCGCGGACACCATGAAGTTGCTGGGGAACTCGGGCTACGGAAAGACCATCACCAACGTCGACCGACATCGTGACGTCAGCTACTGCACGGAGAAGGCGGCATCGCTCCTCGTCAACGATAAACGATTCCGTCAACTCGACATGGTCGTCGACGACGCGTACGAGATAGAACTGAACAAGAAGACCGTCAAGTACACCCTACCCGTACACGTGGGATTCTTCGTTCTGCAGTACGCCAAGTTGCGCATGTTGCAGTTCTATTACGATTTCATCGTCAGGTACGTGGAGCGCCCTCTGTTCGAGTACTGCGAGATGGATACGGATAGTGCCTATTTAGCCTTGGCCGCCGAGTCCGTCGACGACCTCGTGACCCCGACACTGCGAGCCCATTATTTCCGCCATCGGTCGGAATGGCTGCCGTCCGAATGTTGCGACGACCATCGGAACGACTACGTGCGATGTCGTCTCGCCAATAGACCGTGGGTCGGCGACGAGGCGTGCTGCAAGGCGCGCAGAGCGTTCGACAAGAGGACGCCGGGTCTGTTCAAGGTCGAGTGGTCCGGTGCGGGGTTCGTGGGGTTGTGTAGCAAGACGTACTACTGTTTCGGCGCCACCGACAAGTACAGCACCAAAGGGTTGAGCAAACGGCACAACACCATAGACAAGGACGCGTTCCTGGAGGTGCTCACCAACCGTCGGAGCGGAGGCGGTTCGAACCGGGGTTTCCGGGTGCATAACTCCACCGTCATGACGTACGTGCAGAATCGGGATGCACTCACCTTCTTTTACGCCAAACGCGTGGTGCACGAGGACGGGGTGACCACGGGTCCGGTGGACGTATAGTAGAAAAGGCGATGCACGCTGCATTCGTTGCACACGCAATCATGGATGCGCGATGGAAACACCCCTTCACGTGCATCGTCGCCGGACCGACGGGGTGCGGCAAGAGTACTTTCGTGACGCGTATGTTGCGTCACGCCGCTGCGATGATCGATCCACCGCCCCAGCAGATCACGTGGTGTTACGGAGAATGGCAAGAGGCTTACGCAACGACGGAATTGGGTCACGTGCGATTCGAGGAAGGGTTACCGACTGCGGCCATGTTCGATCCGACAACGAGGAACCTCATCGTCATAGACGATCTCATGGCAGAAACGGACGAACGGGTCACGACCTTGTTCACTAAAAAAAGTCACCACAGGAACACGTCCGTGCTGTGTCTCGTACAGAACCTGTTCCCTAAAAACAAGGAGAGTCGCACCATCAGTCTGAATTCGCAGTACATGGTGGTGTTCAAGAATCCACGTGACTCATCGCAGATGGCGACCTTGGCTCGGCAGATGTATCCGGGACGCGGCAAGTTCGTGCAAGCGGCGTTTAAAGACGCCACGGCGGTACCGTACGGTTATCTGTTGGTCGATCTCAAACAGGACACGCCCGAGGACATGCGTCTGCGTACGGCCATCTTTCCAGACGACGGTGTTCAGTACGTGTACTTGCCGAAGGTATAAAACGACCGAGTGTGTGGATAGTCTCTTCATTCGCATCATGTCTGCCCGGGTGAAGAGACACATCGTGTGCATACAGGCCCTGGCCAGAGTCAAGAACAACAAAATTAAAAAGGCCATCATCGCCAACGCCGACTCCGATCTGCTGTGTGCACTAGCCGAGTGTGCATACAACATACTAACAAAAAACATTCCATTGTCCCCTTTACAGAGGCAACGATTGAATAAATACAGGACGAAGTTACGCGCGTTGGCTAATAGACGAACGCCAGCTGCCAGGAGAAGACGTCTACTGCTGCAACCACAGGTTGGTGAGGGACAGAGCGGCGGTTTCCTATCGGCCTTCCTAGCACCGTTGGCCAGTTCGGTCTTGCTACCCTTGCTCCGAGAGGTGCTGAACAAAAGGAGGTAGATACATGGAGCACGCACGCAAGATGGCCTTGGTGGACCCGCGACTGTTGGACACGCTTCGGTCACCCCCACCCCCACTCGCGACCGACACCTTAGGCAGGAAGGTGCAAGCCCTCGATGACGAGATGAAGACCATCCTGGATAGAACGGACTTAGACGACTGGACCAAGGTGACCCTGTATAATCAGGTGTTGCAGCGTTACAACGTCTTGGCCGATAAACGCATCAAGGAACCGCTACGCGTGGTCACGGTGAACGAGTCGGAGGTGGCGTCGGAGTCGGGGTCGGCGGGTACAGCACCAGCTCCTATTAGCGGACTGGAGGCCACCGTCTTGGCCACCGTTCCCAAGACCATGCAGGCCAAAGCCAGCCGTTTGATGGAGCATCTCAAGAGAGATATCGCGTGGACCGCTCGCGGTGAACTGATACACGAGGGCGTGCCGGTTGTCGGAAGTAACGTGGTGGATCTCGTTAATGATCTGTTGCGTAAGAGACAGACCGCTCCGACGGGTTGGCTGCCATTCGCACGACAACTCCGTGCCATCAACCTACCCATGACGTTGGTCGGTAACGTCGCCAGAAGAGCCTACATACGTCCGGAGCCGTCGATCTCTCCCTCTCGTCGGTCACGTACTCCTCTGCGTGCTGCTGCTGCAGGTAGTGCACGAAGATCGCTAAGTTGGACACCCCTCGCCCGTCAGAGCCGTCGAATGGAACATACCATGCCCACCCCACCCCCCGAATCACGCAAGGCTCTGTCGTCATTGGCTGGTTGGGACAACCTATAGGATGGTACGCTGCGTGTCCGTATCACAGTGTTCGTCATGTCGCCCGATCCACAGGACCTCGTGTACCGTTCCATCGTCGGTGCGATATTTATCAGTGGACTTTACATGATGGCTCACGGTATACTCCAAAGTTTTATGCTACAGGAGTTATTCGAACCTCCATCGCTCGACGAATGGACCATTCCTCGTCCACCCACCCACCCTCCCCCAGCATCGCGCAAGGCTTCGTCGTCGTCATTGGTTGGATGGAAGAACGTATAAGGTGGTACGACGCGTATCCGTAGCAGTCATGCTCATCGATCCACAGGACACGTACCGATCCATCGTCGCTGCGCTATTGTTCGAAGGACTTACCGTGCTGGGAGACGTTGCAGCCGACATTCTTCTACAACAGCTGTTATTCCGACTATGGTTACTCCACTAGATCGTTGTTGTTCCACCGCTGTCATTGTGGGTGCCATAGTGTGCGTCCTAATACACGTCGGCGTGCTCCTCGTCATTCGTCAGCAGTGGGAATCCGAAGTCAACGTCACCGCCTCCGTCAACACTTCGATCCTCCACCTCTTTTGATGACTCAGAGGGAAGAACGCTCCTTGAGCGAGGTCTACTTCGATCCCACGAAGGTAGGCAGTTATGGAGGCGTCGATGGCTTGCGACGCGTCACGCGTCTGCCACAGAAGGCCGTCACAGCATGGTTGTCGGCACAGGACACCTACACCTTACACAAACCAGCGAGACATCATTTCAAGAGACGACAAGTCATCGTGGGTGGTATGCATCAGCAGTGGCAGGCCGATCTCGTGGACATGTCGAAGGTCAAACGCTTCAACGACGGTATGGCCTTTCTCCTCACGATGATCGACGTCTTCTCGAAAGTGGCCTGGTGTGTTCCCATGAAGAACAAGTCCGCGGCGTCGTTGGTAAAAGCGCTGCAATCCAAGTTCGTCGACGTTTGCCCCCAGACCTTGCAGACGGATCAAGGCAGAGAATTCCGGAACAAATCCGTTCAGGCACTATTGAAGCGTTACGACATCCATTACTTCTACACGCACAACGCGGAGACGAAGGCAGCCGTCGTGGAACGGTTCAACCGAACGTTGAAGACGCGCATGTGGCGCTACTTCACGAAACACCAGACGTGGCGGTACGTCGACGTCCTTCCGGACTTGCTGCGATCGTATAACAATGCCCGCCACCGCATGATCGGTATGGCTCCGTCACAGGTGAATGCACAGAACCAAGAAGAGGTGTGGCAACGTCTGTACGGTCACGACGGTAAGGGCGTGCCCAAGTTGCACGTGTCGGATCGCGTGCGTGTCAGCAAGTACAAACGCACGTTCGAAAAGGGCTACGAGACGAACTGGAGCGAAGAGTTGTTCACGGTACACGAGGTTCACCCCTCCGACCCACCCGTGTATCGCTTGCGGGACGATCTCGGCGAAGTGCTGGAGGGTACCTTCTACGAACTGGAGCTGCAGAAGGTGACGGTACCCTTTGATAAGGTGTACCGTGTTGAAGCGGTACTGAAACGCCGTACGGTTGGTAAACGTAAGGAAGCTTTGGTGAAATGGTTCGGCTATGGCTCCTACTACAACAGCTGGATCGATGCCAAGGGACTCGTCAACTATAAAGCCTAGTCGCGTACATGACGACACTGCATTCGAGGAATGACACACGACGCGACACCATCACCACCACCGCCCTGCCTCACCACCATAGACGAGGAGGAGACGGATTGTACTGACGCTGCACCGAACGAGCCAGACAGCACTCCCTGGCATATTTTCGGTACCGCGTGTCCCAAAGAGGAGATCGTGTTTCTGTGTCAGGTCGTCGTCCTGTACACGGTCATTCTGATCAGCATTTACAACCTGACGACAGGTCGCGGCGATTCTAATCTGTGGACGGCTCTGTTGAGTAGTTCGTTGGGTTACCTACTGCCCAATCCCACGTTGAGACGCAATGGCGACTGATTTCTACATGACGCTGCCTAGCAACGCTTCCATGAAGATGCACCCCGACAACACCTTGACCCATTACGTCACGGCCTTGCCCCAACGCATCGATCTTACCGGCGAGTGGGAGTGTGGGTTGGCCGAGGTCCAGTATCCGCACACCTGGTACAACGTCACGGATAGCGACGTCTGGTTCTTCCTCAACACGATCGATGCTACGGACTCGTCCATACGTTCGAAGTTGCCGTGTGGGTATTACGACGATCCGTTTACGTTGCTGTATCACGTCAACAAGGGACTGTCCAATATGCGGACGTATGAGACACAGGCTCAGATCAGTTATAGTACCGTCACTCAGAAAATGACGTTACACATGACGGCGAACACCATGTTCACCATACCGTACCACAGCGCGGTGGCGACCTTGTTGGGATTCCGCGGACCCGTAGCCAGCCCGGCGGAGTTGGAGTCGGGTGTGTCGTCTCCCATCCTCCCCATCGACACCCGCCATCCCGACTCGTCGTACCCCTTCCACATCGAGGCCGACGATGTGGTGAACCTGACGCAGGGGTTCGACACCCTCTACATCTACACGGACGTCGTGGAGCCGCGTAATGTGGGCGACACTCTCGCACCTCTGTTGCGCGCCGTTCCGATCAGCGGACGTAACGGCGACACGGTGTCCGCTCGTTTCACCAACGTGCACTACGTACCGCTGTTGCGTTCGAACTTCGACTCGATAGAGGTGGATATAAGGAACGACATGGGTCGACGCGTGCCATTCGAATACGGTAGAGTGACGGTGACGCTTCATTTTCGTCGACGCAAGCCCGGACTGTTCTGATGAATTACAACGATTATTACGCGCGCCAGGCTGGCGGTGCGCTGCCCTACTTCGCCGGTGCGCAATACCAGCGAGGTCACGGACTGGGCAGTCTGTTCGGCAGTCTGTTGCGCAGCGCCATGCCGCTCATCAAGAGAGGTGCCGTGGCGTTGGGCAGGTGAGCGTTGAAGACCGGCGTTCGCATAGCCGGCGACGTCTTATCGGGTCAGAACATAAAAACGGCTGCCAAAAGACGCGTCACCGACGCCATCGGCAGTATTCGAGCCCCTCCTGGTAAACGTATAAAACGAACGGCTGCAAAGGCGACATTCACTGCAGTCAAGCGCCGCCGCAAGAAAAGGACGTCCCCGAAACGCGCTGCCGACATATTCGACGCCGACGACAAAGATGGCGTTCGTGCATAGACAGTCGTGCGAGGGAGTCAAGACCGAGCTGGATCTCTTTACCGTACCCCCCACTCAGACCTGCATCGTCGAGAGTCACGTGGTGGAACATCAACCCACGGCCTCTCTGGACTCTGGAGGACCGATAGAATTCTTCATCCCCGGATCGGGAGACGATTACATGGATCTCGCCAACACGATGCTACACTTGCAGGTGAAGGTGACGCGAGCCAACGGTAACCCTATCGACGCGGACGAACCCGTGGGACCGGTGAACAACTGGTTGCATGCGCTGTTCAGCAATGTCGACCTCTCCCTGAACAACACGCAAGTGACCTCTTCGTCCTTCAACGCGTATCCGTATCGAGCCTTCATAGAGACGCTGTTGAGTTACGGATCCGACGCCAAGTCGACGCAGATGACGAATCAGCTGTGGTACAAGGACAAGGCCAGTCGCATGCACGCCACCGAGCTAGCCGCCGGACCCGATCCTAACCCCGGGTTCGTGACTCGTCGAGAGTACATATCCAACAGTCGCGTGGTCGACATGATGGGTCGTCTCCACGTGGATATGTTTCTGCAGGATAAATTCCTGATCAACGGCGTCGACGTCAAGTTACGCCTGGTGCGCAGTAAGCCCGAGTTTGCGCTGATGGCTGCTGGAGCGAACGAGTACTCGATAACCGTCGTCAACGCGTCCTTGTTCGTCAAGAAGGCCACCGTCGCTCCGGCCGTGCAGAAGGCTCACATCTTGGCTCTCGCTCGGACCACGGTCAAGTATGCGTTACGACCCGTCGAAACCAAGGTGTACTCCATTCCCACGGGTGCTCTGTCGCACACGCACGAGAACCTGTTCCTCGGCTCCCTGCCGAAACGTCTCGTACTGTGCTGCATCGACAACGACGCCTACAACGGCACGTACGCCACAAACCCGTTTCACGCCAAGAACAACGGCATCAGCTTCGTCGCCGTGTACGTCGACGGTCGTCAGATACCCGCCAAACCCTTCCAGCCCAACTTCGAAGACAACCTCTTCGCCAGGTGCTACGCGAGCATGTTCACCTCGACCGGCAAGGTGTGGCAGGACGAGGGGAACTGTCTGACACGCGAAGAGTACCGAGACGGCTACACCTACTTCTGTTTCGACCTGACCCCCGACCAGTGCGACGGTCCCTGCTTTAATATGGTACAAAAGGGCAACCTGCGCTTAGAATTTCATTTCCGTGCAGCGCTTCAGACCACCGTGAACGTCGTCGCCTACGCCGAATTCGAGTCCGTGCTGGAAATCGACAAGAACCGCAACGTCATCTACGACTACTGAGATGGACACCCTGCAGATCGCCCGTCTACTGGCGATGGATCCGAAGACCGCATCCGTCTTTGGTGGCGTCGTACCCCGAGATGGACTGCCTGCAACAATTGACGCTCTGCCGATCGCCTTCGTGTGCAACACCGACGACGCCGACGAACCGGGCGAACACTGGATAGCACTGTACCTGTCCTCCGACGGGCGCGGCGAATACTTCTGTTCGTACGGTCTGCCGCCTCGTCACGCGGCGTTCCGCACCTTCTTGAACAAACACTGTTCCGAGTGGACTCATAACAGCACGAGACTCCAGAGTCCTCTGTCTAACGTTTGCGGACAATATTGCGTCACTTATATCATGCTTCGTTGTAACGGCGCTCCTATGAGAACTTTCGTCAACGCTTTCCACACCGATCTGGTCGCTAACGATTGTCGCGTGTTCGATTGGATCAGGCTGCTAAAAAAGGGTATACCGTACTATAACGTGTCATACTGAGCCTCTGGCGCGGTGGTCGCTCCACCCGTAAGCTCGCCCTCGAACCTCTGGCGCGGTGGAGACACCCGTAAGTTCGCGACCTCTGGCGCGATGGTCACCATTCGCAAGTCGCCTCGACTTCATCATCATCATCATCTTCATCATACCCGGCTCGTTGTATCCAATCGCATACGATCGCCTCGTTTGTACTGCTGCTGCTGCTTTGTTGTATTTAATAAAATACGTGTGCACCGTACGATTGCGTTCGTCTCCTTACTGGGTCAACGACCCTTCGGCACATACACGTAACTAGGTCACTGTTCGTTCCTCCTCCGGTCGCTAGGGGCGCGGCACGCGCATGCGCGCCACGCTGCGCCGCCGCCGCCGCCGCCAGGGGGCGCTCCAAGGTCTAGTGCTGCTTTCTGATTGGCTGCGCGCACTCATTAGCGGTGGGCGATATTAGGGTCGTTTTACTTTGATCTTTTGATGCGCTTGATAAGGGGTCCCAAAAACCTCTGCTAATTACTCACCAGTGGCAGGCCGATCTCGTCGACTTGTCAAAACTGAAAAAAGACAACGACGGATACGTGTTTCTGTTGACGATGATCGACGTCTTTTCAAAACGGGCCTGGTGCGTTCCTCTGAAAAACAAGTCGGCGTCGTCTCTGGTGACGGCATTGAAAGGATTGTTGGTCAACATCGCGCCTACAACCTTGCAAACAGACAAAGGTTTGGAGTTCCTCAACATATCCGTGAGGCGTTTGTTGAAGGAGCACGGTGTCCATCATTTCTCCACTCATAACGAGGAGACCAAGGCGAGTATCGTCGAAAGGTTCAACAGAACGCTGAAGACGCGTATGTGGCGATACTTTACGAAATATCAGACGGTGCGGTACATCAATGCGCTACAGGATTTTGTGCAGTCGTACAACGACACCAATCATCGAAGCATAGGCATGGCCCCTTCGCAAGTGAACGCGGCGAATCAAGAGGAGGTGTGGCAGCGCTTGTACGGTCACGATGGTAAGGGTGTACCAAAGTTCAAGGTGGATGATCGCGTGCGCATCAGCAAAGCGAAACGGCGGTTCGAGAAAGGGTACATGGCAAATTGGAGCGAGGAGCTCTTCACGATACGCGAAGTTCACGCCTCCGATCCACCCGTGTACCGGTTGGTCGACAATCTCGGTGAGGTGCTGGACGGAACCTTCTACGAACCGGAACTGCAGAAAGTATTGGTCTCGAAAGATAAACTGTACCGCGTGGAATCCGTGCTGCAGCGACGGAAGATGGGAAAACGAACGGAGGCGTTAGTCAAATGGTACGGCTACCCCACTTCGTTCAACAGCTGGGTCGATGCCAAGGCGCTCGTTCGGTATAAAGAGTAGTTACGCGCCGGTCGACTCCTCATTCCAACGATGTCCATCGTCGAAGAAGACAACGAAGGGATAGACGTTACAGACGACAACGACAACGAGGTTGTTGCATCGCGTTGGCACCTCTTCGGCACCGATTGTCCCAAGGCGGAAATCGTGTTCTTGTGTCAGGTCGTCGTCTTGTACACGATCATCGCGGTCAGCTTCTACAATCTGACAACCGGTCACACCGACTCTAATCTGTGGACGGCGCTGTTGAGTAGTTCGTTGGGCTACCTGCTACCCAATCCATCCGTGAAACGCGATGAAGGCTGATTTCTACCTGACGTTGCCTAGCAACGCGTCGATGCACCTGCATCCCGACAACACGTTGACCCATTACGTCACGTCCTTACCGCAACGCATCAGTCTGTCCGGCGAATGGGAATGCGGGTTGGTGGAGATCCAGTACCCGCACGATTGGTACAATGTCAGAGAGAAGGATTCCTGGTTCTTCCTCTCGGAAAGCTCTAGCGATGGTCATTCTGTTGGAGGCATAGCAACGGGATATTACGACGGAACTCGTAAACTCATACGAGCCATCAACCGCTCGCTAGCGGGTATCGCGGTACGTCAAAGAGTGAAATTAAGCTACAGCGACATCACTCAAAAAGTATCCGTACGCATGTCACCGAGTACCGAATTCACAACCCAGGGTTCTATGGGAGTCATACTAGGTCTCGACGCAAGGACCATCCGTAGTCCTGAAAGTCACGTGCCGCTAGATGGTGATGGAGAGGTGTACACCTTCGTGAAAGAAGGGGATTCCGTGGTGGACACGAAGCAAGGGTTCGAGTCACTCTACGTGTACACGAACGTCGTGGAATCGCGCGTCGTCGGCGACAGTCTCGTACCGCTGTTGAGGATTGTTCCGATACAAGGCGAACACGGACATACGATCTCGAGACATTTCGAGCACGTTCAGTACTTGCCCTTGTTGCGCAAGGAGTTTGGAACAATCGAAATCGATATAAGAGACGATACCGGGCATGCCGTGCCATTCGAACGCGGCAAGGTGACGGTGACGCTTCATTTTCGACGTCGCAAGACTGGTCTGTTCTGAAGAATGAATTACAACGATTATTACACCCGACAGGCGGGAGGGGCTTTACCCTACTTTGTCGGTGCCAGAGTGCAACGAGGACACGGGTTGGGGTAGTCTGTTCGGAGGTCTGATTCGGAGCGCCATGCCACTCATCAAGCGAGGAGCCGTGGCTTTGGGAAAGGGGGCGTTGAAGACCGGCTTGCGCATAGCTGACGACGTCATGTCCGGTCAGAACATAAAAACGGCGGCCAAACGACGCGCCACCGATGCCGGTAAAGATTTGATACGCGGTCTGTTGACGACTCCTGGCGTGCGACCGCAAAAACGTATAAAACGCGCGACGGGTCAGTGCAGTGAAAAGACGTCGTAAAGCGCAGACGATTCGTGAACGTGACGTGTTCGACGATGGCTTTCGTGCATAGACAATCTTGCGAGGGGGTCAAAAGCGAACTCGATCTCTTCGGCGTGCCGCCGACCCAGACCAGCATCGAAGATGCACAATGGGTGGAACACCAACCGATGGCCTCCCTCGAGTCGGGTGGTCCCATAGAATTCTTGCTACCTGGATCGGGAGACACTTACCTGGATCTCGCCAGCAGCTACCTGCACGTGCAAGCGAAGGTAACCAAAGGCAACGGGAACGCCTCTCGACCCCGACAACGCTGTGGCTCCGGTGAATAATTGGTTGCATTCGTTATTCAGTCAAGTCGACGTCTACCTAAACGGCACGCTCGTGACTCCTTCGACAAACACGTACCCGTATCGCGCCTATATCGAAACGCTGTTGAGTTACGGCAGCGAGGCCAAAGAGACTCAACTGACGAGTCAACTGTGGTACAAAGACACCGCCGGTCGCATGGACGCCGTCAACATTGTCGACGAGGACGTAATGAACCGAGGGTTGGTGTCTCGGCGAGCACACGTCACGCAGAGTCGTGTCGTTGACATGATGGGACGACTACACGTGGACCTGTTCCTACAAGATCGTTACCTGCTCAACGGCGTCGACGTCAAGATACGACTGGTGCGAAGCAAGGACACGTTCGCGCTCATGGCCGGTGGTGGCAACCTCGATTATAAAGTACACATCGTCAACGCCACCATGTTCGCGAGGAAAGCCACACTGAATCCGACCGTTCAGATGGCGCACATCAAGGCACTGGACAAGGGCACGGCCAAGTACCCGCTACGTTCCGTCGACTGCAAAGTATACTCCATTCCCACAGGGGCCATGTCGCACACGCACGAAAACCTGTTCCTCGGTACCCTACCGAAACGTCTGGTGCTATGCTGCATCGACAACGACGCGTACAACGGTTCGTACGCGAAGAACCCGTTTCACGCCAAGCACAACAACGTCAACTTCCTCGCCGTTTACGTGGATGGTCGACAGGTACCCTCCAAACCTCTCCAGCCGAATTTCGACGAGAATCGATTCATCAGAAGTTACCTCAACCTGTTCACATCGACTGGCAAGGTATCACTGGACGAAGGGAACGGTCTGACTCGTGATGACTTCCGTGATGGGTACACCTTCTTTGGTTTCGACCTGACCCCGGACGCGTATGATGGGTCGTGCTTCCATCTGGTACAAAAGGGCAACCTGCGCATCGAGATGCATTTCGCTGCAGCGCTCCAACAGACCATCAACGTCGTCGTGTACGCAGAATTCGAATCGGTGCTGGAAATCGACAAGAGCAGGAACGTCATCTACGATTTCTGATGGAGACAAGCCAGATTGCACGTCTCCTGGCGAGAGACGCACGAACTCGTTCGATCGTCCGCGACGTCGTACCCAAAGACGGATTGCCTACGATGATCGATGCTTTCCCGTTCGCTTTCGTATGCAATACTCACGACGGCGATAAACCCGGTCAACATTGGATCGCTCTCTACGTGGATGCCGACAGACGCGGTGAATACTTCTGCTCGTACGGACTACCGCCGCTACACGGCGCATTTCACGTGTTCAAGAGACTTCAGAGTCCTCTATCTAACGTGTGCGGACAATACTACATTGCTTATTTGCTGCTTCGTTGTAACGACATACCGATGAAGGCTTTCGTCAATACATTTGGTAGCGATTTAGTAGCAAACGATTGTCGCGTGTTTGATTGGGTTAAGACCCTGAGATAGGTAATACTTACCAGCTGCTAGTATCTGTATTGTTATGCAATTAAAAGATGATTGTGTGCACACGACCGACTGCGTTTGTTCCTTTTTTAAGATGCCCGCGTTTCGGCGGCAAGCAGATGGACACACGAGCCATTCATCCTCCTTACCTCATTAATCATGCACGATTTTTATGAAACTCATACGCATAACTTTTATGAAACTATAACCGACGAATAACAGCTCTTTACACCATTCACCGATAACGTTCTGAATGCTGATTGATTAGCTCTCTCATTCATTGATACCGTACTCAATAACCGCCACGTCAGCGATTAAAATTAAAATTAAAATATGTCTATTTTTAGAAAATTAAAATTAACCAATGTCTATGTTTAGCTACCGTCTATTTTTAGCTACCACCAAAAATCGACCAAAATTGCCGCCACAATTGCTTATTGAAAAAGACTTACATACTACTTATGTAGAAACACAAAGGCGTTGTCCATCTCACTGGTTTAACCTTTGCCGTCTCCAGACTACAGGTTTGTTGTGTACAACATTCTCTTGAGCCACTTGACATGCTGACATTGACCTTGTTTATCATGTTGTGAGTAGCGCTGTATTGTTGTCGAGGACGTGTCCGGTTTACGTTGATTCTGGCAAGTGGTGGGCCCTTAGATTTAGGTGAACGATCGTCCGGGCTGGTGTTGTAAACAATATTGCACGCCACTGTTGCACAACCAGTTATCTAGGTTGCCGTTTGTTAAATAGTTTGGTTAGTGCTTAACATAATTTCGTGTACCACAGTACTGCGTCTTTAACAACGTTTTGTTCCAGAAGTGAGAAACTTAAGTTACTAAACTAAGAGAATGTGGATACCAAAATCAAGTTTTACCGATATTGAATCGTTATGGACATATTGATAGAAGTATTTTGTGTCACTTTGGGTAGACAGAAGAATTTAAGGATACGAAGTGCCGCTAGTGAAAGAACAGTGTATGGTAGGGCGGGACATGGAGAGACGTGGGGTAAGACGCCCCCTCGTACTTCCAACATTATACGCGTTTGCTGTGTGTATCTGGTAGGTGCATACAATGCTGCTACGTATAGTGCCTATTCTGTCAAAGAGCATTATAGTGCCTATTCTGTCCAAGAGCATATAGTGCCTATTCTATCCAAGAGCATATAGTGCCTATTCTATCCAAGAGCATATAGTGCCTATTCTGTCCAAGAGCATATGCAGATGAAATAGACAGTTAAGAAACAATCTGCATTTACAATTTTTCTGCATGGTTGATGTAAAAATGCTATATTTTTAATGTTGTGCTGAAACACACATATCACTTTTAGCATCGTGCAACCTGTTTGATATTTTATATATATTATATTGATACGTAACTCACACTCTAAATATATGCACACTGGTGTGTTTGTGCATTTTTGGAATATGTATTATTAGTGTTGTTGTTGCACAAATTAATTCTACCGCCACAGACAGCGTGTGCGGGAAAATTGACAGTTTTCTCCCGCCAGTCGTTTGGGGCATATCCTCATAGGCGTGATGTGACAGGTGGGATTTTGAAGTGGGATGTGTTAATGACTTATAACAATCATGATTGTTTTTGCAGGTTAAGTGTTGATTTATCTTGAAGTGTATAATCACACTGCTGTTTTTCTTGTGTCCTTTTGGTTTTCTTCGTCGCATGGCTTTCTGTGTGTGCTGTAGTTGAGACAGACCAATATCACGCATCTACTTCACAAAATTTAGGCCATTGTATTACATAAACTACGGCTGGTTATGTTTATATTATTTATATGGGCGCATTTGACCCCGAAAAACATTGCAGTTCGTACTCTGCTTTATAACAAAAGCCTGAAATACGCGATGTATGTTGGCACATAGCTGTGCGGATATGCCCCAGTACCCTGGGCATAACTGCACGCCAGTGACCAATACATATTGACACCATATACGTTTTCCTTGGTGGATTTGAAGTTTGATAATTGGTAGTTGTAAACTACTAAATATACAGATTACAAAGGCGACATTTTACCATTCTGACATAAACAGTCAATTAGTTATGACGCAGGTGTGCGGACATGTGCGGTGTAGTAATTAGTAGGAATGAAGAGATGCCGACATCATGTCAATTTATTGTCGTGATTAGGAAGTGAACAAATATTTTCTTTGATAAAGGCTACGTGTTTTAAAACGTAAGATCAATCATGTCGTGTTGATAGTATGTGATAATTCGTTGTACACTGTATTACTTAATGAGTAAAGGCATATTACGCAGTACGCTTTATACTCGGTTATAAAGGTACCACACCATAAAAAAACTACTTCCATTTAAGTTCTTATTGTTTCCTAATAAACTGGAATTCAGCGCACTCAAATTGAACTGGTTGATGTATATTGTTCAGTTATTGACTTTGATGTCATTTTTTTCTTACTCGTCTTGGCCTACGTTGAACACACAACAACAATAATACCACTCAACAGTATTATATGCGCTCCTTTCATATTTTGGATTTGCAATAAACCAGAACATTGAAAATTACACAACACTGCAGTAAATATTCGATTGAATAATAATAATTAATTCATATGTGACAAAGTCACTTGTCGGTTCGAGTAGTTTAGTTACCCACCACATGATGGCAGCACCCAGGGTAATGTAATGTAATTTATAGAATATAGTTAGTGAACTATTATTGCTATGATTATTTGTCCTGTAATTAGTTGTATTTACTGTGTAGGTAGTTGGTCTTATTACTAATAATTCAGTTGTTTAAACATAAAGTTTACCCTAGAGACAGGGGTCACGTGTGGTCAGTGGAAGGGGCCCTGCACCAGTGGGCCAGGCGTGATTCTACAGTTAATGACAACTATGTTTTGGTAAGTCCCTAAATGATGTTTTCTACCTTATTAAGCAATGTTTTCAATTTATAATTGTATCATACTGTGTGATAGAGAATTGTCCATCTGTTTATGTCAAGGCATTCACTAAGGCGTGACAATCCGTCAGCATTAGCTTTTGACCACTTGCAGTCAGTAGCTGGTAAATGTACAGATCCCTTTAGAAAGTTAAGTTTTGATCATGTTTAGTGGTGCTACTGTTATGGTTAATATGTTATAAGATGTGATAGACATGGTGCAAGCATAAATTGTGCATGTATATAGGTATTATGTAACTGTCCCTACAGTTAAGCCAGGATCAGTTTGGTGCCCTCTCTCCCTTTGAAGTTACATTGATTAATTGCTCTAGGAGGTGGCTGGGAGAGGGCTGATCTTGAGTATTCCCTAGAGACATGTAAGTTGAGCAGTGTCCAAGACTTGCTTGTAAACAACAGTGGAATGACAGCTAGGCTAGTCAGGGCATGCACATGTGAAATTGACAACATTGTTGACTGTTGAATTTATTATATTAAGGGTGTTTTACATGTAGAGTACTAGTATTACATTAATACCGACAAGTATGATTATATATTAGTACTGAATAAGATAACAGGTATTTTACATACAATATTGTGAACAACACCAATGTGTTGGAACTATGGTATTTAACAGATGTTGATGTGTCATCTTACACTGGACACTATGATATGCAAATAGCTTACTGGTTTGGTTTGTATTTGTACAGGCGAACGCAAGTCCTGGCCCACTCCTGATTGTGGCCAGTCGTCTTTTAAGACATCTTTTAAGTCGTCTTTTGGGTCGTCTTTGTTATTGTGTTCAATGTCATCTGTTCTTTCACCTTTTATTGTTGTTCTTAACGCTCTGGCTTTTGGTTGTATTTTGAACTTTCGGTTGACATTTTATACTTTGACGAGGTACCGAAGTTAGATCAGTAGTGCAAATTGTGCAAGGACTGAGAAACTTGGTTTTGTATAATTTTAGTAGTTAAACTGTAATAAACGCAATCCTATCTTCAAATTTGCCTTACAGTGGTCTATTCTTAATTTAGGCATAAGCTTACCACCCACAGCCTACACATATGATAAAACAAAACGAGTGACCTGCATATAGGTTAAGCCCATGATCCACGTCGAAATGTATATTCAAGTTGGGGGAAACGGTAAGTTATGTTCTGCATAATGATTCATACGTATACGTTTTATGCTAGATGCAACAAAGGCGTAAAGGTAATTTTGTTAAACTAAATATTCTGAAGGATAGTGCGACCAACCCATTGATCACTGGATGTCTGCTATGTTGTGTATATCAATTACCATTAAAGAGTGTCCTGGAATGTTCAGGAGCATCAAGTCAAGTTGTCGTTTGTCGTATATATTGACGACGTACAAACGAGAGTCAGCACTTGGAGGCATGGTTGGTCCCAGATATATCAATTGTGACCTGTTTTGTTATACCGACGACATATCCTCGTTGTGCGAACAGAAAATTATGTGCTCCACAGAGCCTTCCTGTCACACAGACGACTCCACACAGCCTTCCTACTACACAGACAGCTCCACACAGCCTTCTTTCCTCACAGACAACTCCACACAGCCTTCATATCACACAGACAACTCCACACAGACTTCTTTCCTCATAGACAACTCCACACAGCCTTCATACCACACAGACAACCCACACAGATGACTCCACACAGCATTCCTACAACACATAACTCCACAAGTCTTCATATCACACACACGACTCCACAAAGCCTTCTTTCCTCACAGACAAATCCACACAGCCTTCCTACCACACATGCAACTCCACAAAACCTTCCTACCACACAGACGACTCCACACAGATGACTGAACACAGCCTTCCTACCACACAGACAACCCCACACATCCTTTCTGCCAGACAGACAACTCCACACAGCCTTCCTACCACACATACAACTCCACACAGTCTTCATATCACACAGACGACTCCACACAGCCTTCCTACCAAACAGACAACTCTACACAGCCTTCTTTCCTCACAGACAAATCCACACAGCCTTCCTACCACACATACAACTCCACACAGCCTTCTTTCCTCACAGACAACTACACACAGCCTTCCTACCACACATACAACTACACACAACCTTCTTTCCTCACAGACAAATCCACACAGCTTTCCTACCACACATACAACTCCACACAGCCTTCTTTCCTCACAGACAAATCCACACAGCCTTCCTACCACACATACAACTCCACATATCCTTCCTACCACACAGACAACTACACACAGCCTTCTTTCCTCACAGACAACTTCACACAGCCTTCCTACCACACATACAAATCCACACAGCCTTCCTACCACACAGACAACTACACACAGCCTTCATATCACACAGACAACTACACACAGATGACTGAACACAGCCTTCCTACCACACAGACAACTGCACACAGCCTTCATATCACACAGACAACTACACACAGATGACTGAACACAGCCTTCCTACCACACAGACAAGTACACGCAGCCTTCTTTCCTCACAGACAACTTCACACAGCCTTCCTACCACACATACAAATCCACACAGCCTTCCTACCACACATACAAATCCACACAGCCTTCCTACCACACAGACAACTACACACAGCCTTCTTTCCTCACAGACAACTTCACACAGCCTTCCTACCACACATACAAATCCACACAGCCTTCCTACCACACAGATAACTCCACACAGCCTTCCTACTACACAGACATCTCCACACAGCCTTCCTAGCACACATACAACTCCACACAGCCTTCATATCACACAGACGACTCCACACAGCCTTCCTACCACACTTACAACTCCGCACAGCCTTCTTTCCTCACAGACAACTCCACACAGCCTTCCTGCCATACAGACAATTCCACACAGTCTTCATATCACACATACAACTCCACACAGTTTTTGTATCACACAGACAACTCCACACAGCCTTCCTACCACACAGGCAACTCCACACAGTATTCATGTCACACATACAACTCCACACAGTCTTCATATCACACATACAACTCCACACAGCCTTCCTACCACACAGACAACTCCACACAGCCTTCCTACCACACAGATAACTCCACACAGCCTTCATATCACACAGACAACTCCACACAGACTTCTTTCCTCATAGACAACTCCACACAGCCTTCATACCACACAGACAACCCACACAGATGACTCCACACAGCATTCCTACAACACATAACTCCACAAGTCTTCATATCACACACACGACTCCACAAAGCCTTCTTTCCTCACAGACAAATCCACACAGCCTTCCTACCACACATGCAACTCCACACAGCCTTCCTACCACACAGACGACTCCACACAGATGACTGAACACAGCCTTCCTACCACACAGACGACTCCACACAGATGACTGAACACAGCCTTCCTACCACACAGAAGACCCCACACAGCCTTTCTGCCAGACAGACAACTCCACACAGCCTTCCTACCACACATACAACTCCACACAGTCTTCATATCACACAGACGACTCCACACAGCCTTCCTACCAAACAGACAACTCTACACAGCCTTCTTTCCTCACAGACAAATCCACACAGCCTTCCTACCACACATACAACTCCACACAGCCTTCCTACCACACATACAACTCCACACAGCCTTCTTTCCTCACAGACAACTACACACAGCCTTCCTACCACACATACAACTACACACAACCTTCTTTCCTCACAGACAAATCCACACAGCTTTCCTACCACACATACAACTCCACACAGCCTTCTTTCCTCACAGACAAATCCACACAGCCTTCCTACCACACATACAACTCCACATAGCCTTCCTACCACACAGACAACTACACACAGCCTTCTTTCCTCACAGATAACTTCACACAGCCTTCCTACCACACATACAAATCCACACAGCCTTCCTACCACACAGACAACTACACACAGCCTTCATATCACACAGACAACTACACACAGATGACTGAACACAGCCTTCCTACCAAACAGACAACTGCACACAGCCTTCATATCACACAGACAACTACACACAGATGACTGAACACAGCCTTCCTACCACACAGACAAGTACACGCAGCCTTCTTTCCTCACAGACAACTTCACACAGCCTTCCTACCACACATACAAATCCACACAGCCTTCCTACCACACATACAAATCCACACAGCCTTCCTACCACACAGACAACTACACACAGCCTTCTTTCCTCACAGACAACTTCACACAGCCTTCCTACCACACATACAAATCCACACAGCCTTCCTACCACACAGATAACTCCACACAGCCTTCCTACTACACAGACATCTCCACACAGCCTTCCTAGCACACATACAACTCCACACAACCTTCATATCACACAGACGACTCCACACAGCCTTCCTACCACACTTACAACTCCGCACAGCCTTCTTTCCTCACAGACAACTCCACACAGCCTTCCTGCCATACAGACAATTCCACACAGTCTTCATATCACACATACAACTCCACACAGTCTTTGTATCACACAGACAACTCCACACAGCCTTCCTACCACACAAGCAACTCCACACAGTATTCATGTCACACATACAACTCCACACAGCCTTCTTACCACACAGACAACTCCAGTCTTCATTTTACACAGACAACTCCACACAGTCTTCATATCACACATACAACTCCACACAGCCTTCCTACCACACAGACAACTCCACACAGCCTTCCTACCACACAGATAACTCCACACAGCCTTCATATCACACAGACAACTCCACACAGACTTCTTTCCTCATAGACAACTCCACACAGCCTTCATACCACACAGACAACCCACACAGATGACTCCACACAGCATTCCTACAACACATAACTCCACAAGTCTTCATATCACACACACGACTCCACAAAGCCTTCTTTCCTCACAGACAAATCCACACAGCCTTCCTACCACACATGCAACTCCACACAGCCTTCCTACCACACAGACAACTCCACACAGATGACTGAACACAGCCTTCCTACCACACAGACAACCCCACACAGCCTTTCTGCCAGACAGACAACTCCACACAGCCTTCCTACCACACATACAACTCCACACAGTCTTCATATCACACAGACGACTCCACACAGCCTTCCTACCAAACAGACAACTCTACACAGCCTTCTTTCCTCACAGACAAATCCACACAGCCTTCCTACCACACATACAACTCCACACAGCCTTCTTTCCTCACAGACAACTACACACAGCCTTCCTACCACACATACAACTACACACAACCTTCTTTCCTCACAGACAAATCCACACAGCTTTCCTACCACACATACAACTCCACACAGCCTTCTTTCCTCACAGACAAATCCACACAGCCTTCCTACCACACATACAACTCCACATAGCCTTCCTACCACACAAACAACTACACACAGCCTTCTTTCCTCACAGACAACTTCACACAGCCTTCCTACCACACATACAAATCCACACAGCCTTCCTACCACACAGACAACTACACACAGCCTTCATATCACACAGACAACTACACACAGATGACTGAACACAGCCTTCCTACCACACAGACAACTGCACACAGCCTTCATATCACACAGACAACTACACACAGATGACTGAACACAGCCTTCCTACCACACAGACAAGTACACGCAGCCTTCTTTCCTCACAGACAACTTCACACAGCCTTCCTACCACACATACAAATCCACACAGCCTTCCTACCACACATACAAATCCACACAGCCTTCCTACCACACAGACAACTACACACAGCCTTCTTTCCTCACAGACAACTTCACACAGCCTTCCTACCACACATACAAATCCACACAGCCTTCCTACCACACAGATAACTCCACACAGCCTTCCTACTACACAGACATCTCCACACAGCCTTCCTAGCACACATACAACTCCACACAGCCTTCATATCACACAGACGACTCCACACAGCCTTCCTACCACACTTACAACTCCGCACAGCTTTCTTTCCTCACAGACAACTCCACACAGCCTTCCTGCCATACAGACAATTCCACACAGTCTTCATATCACACATACAACTCCACACAGTCTTTGTATCACACAGACAACTCCACACAGCCTTCTTACCACACAGACAACTCCAGTCTTCATTTTACACAGACAACTCCACACAGTCTTCATATCACACATACAACTCCACAAAGCCTTCCTACCACACAGACAACTCTACACGCTCTTCCTACCACACAGACAACTCCACCACACAATCTTCCTGCCACACAGCCTTCCTACCTCTCCACATGCTAAGGTGACAGTTGGTGGCATCAGCCTGACAGCACAAGATTTGAAACCCCTTCTGCCAGGGGAATGGCTGAATGACCAAGTATGTTTTGAAAAAGGTTCATTCGTTGTTTCACAATGTATAAAGTGATTTATATATATATATATTATATTATATTATATTATTATGTTTACAAAAAGGCAATATAAACGTGATAGTTCTGAGGACCACAAGTTTTTGTCATTAATCATAAACCTTTATGGTGATTTGTCTACCTACTGTTGTCTATTGTAGCTAAGTATCTGTTCATGTTAATTTACATAAAAGTCATATTGCATGACTCTTACTGAGAACTGCAAATATATCTTCCTCAACTTAATTGCAATGTATCATTAACTTAATTGAAATTAGCAATCGATTGTTGCAGGTTATACTTGCATACCTTGGAGTGCTGTCCACAGAAAACACTGCTGTTTATTTACTGCCCTGTTTTCTGCCAATCTTGCTGGATATGGGTGAGTTCACGCAGTGGTTATTTGATAAGGTTAGCAACACAAGCAATATTAATATAATTCTGAGCTAAACTATTGGAACGTTATGTAAGTACTGTATATCACAGACATTTTGGTTAAACTATTATAAAAATAGCTTAAGTCTGTCTGATTATATATATGAGGCAGATGAAGTACATGTCTGATGCATATGTCTTTTTAAAACTATATATTTGGTAATTTACGTTTGGAAATTTTTTAATATTTTATTGTCCAGCGTTGACCACTTGTACATTGTTGACTGAGTTAGTTCTAATTGGTTAAAAATAAGAGCGGGTTCAAAGTATGAACCCGATGCTTAACTAGTTTTTTCACAGCAATGTACGTTGTTTCTTTTTCTCTAGGTATGTCTTGCCAACTACCAGTGGATTTTCCTCCCAATATGTCATCAGAACCACTGGTTCATATTGGTAACACATACCCAAGAGAAGACTGTGGCTGTGCTGGATTCCCTGGACAATGAGTTGTCGCCCTCTGGCAGTAAGTGTTACCTTGAAACAAACAAGTACAATCATCCCTACTGGTTGTCTGCAACACAACCACTCTCTTGTAGCTTGTAGCTCTGAGTTGGTTTATTGACAACTGCCAGAATACAACATATCTGCCATCTCCTTTTTCTATACACATGCCCATGTTTTCATTGTGGTGTGGCAAAAAAGTGGAGATGGGTTGCTGCCTACTTCAGAGTTGATGTTAACTAATCTTTCAGTCATGCATGTTGTTGGTCTAGTAATATGTTTTATATGCAGTTTTAATAAGACTGTACGTAGCTTTTGTATTTCTGTGGATAGTATGGATATTGTTTCTGCAATCCTTAGGCTGTAATTTTTAACAGATTTCCCAAGTGAACGTGCAACATGACTAATAAATGTGAACTGATTTCTGGCCTTCTTCCAGGAAGTACACACAAATCAGAAATTCAATGTTGGGTCTGCCCATGGCGACATGGACAGATATCAGAATAGCCTGTAGCCGGCAGGAAGACGGCCATAGTTGTGGTGTCTTTACACTGATGGTGAGCATCGTTTGAGAAACAATTAGGTCTTACCATTAATTGCAAATTATGACATAGTTAGCAAATTCCTCTCCAATTAAATACACTACCAAAAAAGCCCATCCTCCAGGTGGCGCTTCATACACACAGATGCAGAAGACGGTTTCCTGAAGTATTTGTACAAGACGTTTGTTATGATGTAAATTTTAGCAGTTTTTCGCAACGCTATTTGTGCAAAATGTCCCAAACTGATCTAGGAAGGAAAGCTTAACATACATACACAATATATTATACTTGCTCGATAAGAGTTAGATTGAGCATGTGGAAATGTGCTCTGCTAAATGCTTCAATTAAGCCAATTTTATCTTTTAACATTACTATACTACCAAGTTGGTTTGTGTAAAGTATTAATATATGTCACAGAGTATTAATATATGTAAAGACATTTGATGTTTAAGGAATAATGATGTCAGAAGGTTCACTGGATAGTAAAGGTTAATATAATCACAGCCACAGTTGTTGTTTCCTGGGATCTCCTCAATTTAATTTACTGTCTACTAAATGGTTCATAATGTGATGTAAATATGTGTGACCAGAAAAGTGTCTATGTTATCTACGAGTTAATTATTAATGGAAAAACATAAATGGATTTATGCAACTTACAGCTGCATAACAGGTTTTATGAAATAACCAAGGCAAGTCTTCGCTAAACTTGCCCTGGGTGTCCGAGACTACACCGGAACTATTTGGCCAAATAAACTGTATTACTCCGCGCTAGTCAGTCAATCATGGCTTAGTGGAAACCGGTTCAAATCAGAGCCAGCAGCTGTGAATCTTTCACTCCTGTTCCAGTCTCTGCATTGCGAAGTTGTGTCTAGAAAATTTGTCTCTCAAAATCCGCCCTCCTCCCCATCTTTCTTCCTTATTTTCAATACTTAGTGTAAAATGCGATTGTACATCGTTGATGAAATAGGAAGTTGGAAGATGTCGAACCCGCTTTCCCCACTTTTTTGGCTTTATACTAGATGAACACGGGGGTTTGTCCCCTAGTAGTTGGTGTTCATGGGGTTTTTCTGTGCAGACAGGCTTCCTGTTTCTTCATCGGTATTCTTGGCTTATGTTTATATAGGTTAGCGAAATGGCCCCACCGGTTTGTAATTAAAGTTGTGTATTGGTGGTGGAATGTCTGTATTCTTTGCATTACATGTTCATGACGACTTCTTGATGTATATATGTTATCGTCATGCCTGTAGGAATGTGGGCTCTGAGAAACTTGCCGGACAGGGCTGTACATGTGTTCAGTTCCTGTCTGGTTTGCTTTGAGGAGCTCACATTCCTGTTAATGTGCTTCCCAAAGTGGCTGCGTGATAAGCAGTCCACTTTGCAATAAAACGTCATTTATTTGGCCATTTTCAATCTCTACTACATAGGGCTTAATTGTGTTGGTTATTGCATAATTGTATTTTTGTATAATTGGATGTTATTACTTGTTTGATTAAATATTATGATAGACTATATTTGTGGAAATGTTGTGTTGTCTGCCAGGGCAGTATTATACAAAGAGCTGTATTATTTGGATAATTGTTAATGTATGGCAATCATCATATATTAATATATATTTTTTAATATATACTTTAGTAATGGCAGCAATAAAGTTTTAGTCCTGTAAATCTTGACCGCATGACTCATTTCCCTAACTTATTTCAAATGTTTATCATATGAATCAGACGGAGATGTTTGTTTACAACGACACCGGCTGGCTGTGCGCATAAACAGCACGTGCAATACACAAAATGCATACTTCCACATACTTTTGGCACGGGACTACTCTGGACCTGTTTATGTCAGCATATCAGGCTCACCTTTAATTTTTAGAAATGTCTTTAATTAATTAAAGGCATGCCTTTAATTATTTAAAGATGCGTATTTAAAGTTAACGGCGTGGTTGTAATATTAAAAACTTAATTAATTAATTTAATTAAAAGTGTATGTAAAGTTAAAGGCATGCTTTTAATTAAGTACGCATATGTAATGTTAAAGGCATGCCTTTAAATAATTAAGTACTCATACTTAATTGTAACCAATCGCTACCAACGAAGTGTATTAACATAATTTTGTTTTGTTGGTTCTGATTGGCTACAATTAAATATGCATACTTAATTATTTAAAGGCATGCCTTTAATTTTATATACACGCATTAATTAAATGCATGCCTTTAATTAATTAAAGGCATGCCTTTAACAAATTAAATGTATGCCTTTAATTAATTAAAGGCATGCCTTTAACATTACAACCACATTTTTAACTTTACATATGCGTATTTAAATGAAGGCACACCTTTAGTTAATTAAGTACGCGTATGTAACATTAAAGGCATGCCTTTAAATAATTAAGTACGAGTATTTAATTGTAAGCAAACAGAACCAGCAGAACAAAATTCTATTAATACACTTCGCTTGTTCTGATTAGTTACAATTAGATACGCATACTTAATTATTTAAAGGCATGCCTTTAAACATTATTTACACGTACTTAATTAATTAAAAGCATGCCTTTAACATTACACGCTTTTAATTAATTAAAGGCATGCTCTTAATGTTACAACCACGCCTTTAACTTTACATATGCATATTTAAATAATTAAAGGTGAGCCTGATCTGCTGGCATACCCGTTACACAGGGTTTGGACTGGTGTGAACATAGACAGATAGTCAGTAGGAAGTCTAGGGGTGTGTTGTCTATGGTCCTGGGCCGTCTCAGGAGCTGTGGTATATGAAAACACGGGTGGAAGAAGGGCCTGTTTGTTAGTACAAAATGTGATAAACACAGGGTAGAATTTCTTTGATGTTCTAAGCGAAGAGTATATTTAAGTGTATCAAATTTATATTTATACAGTATATTTAAATTTGAATAAATGCACTATTCTTAGTTGTGTTGGGGAATATTTGGGTTTCGCTCGTTTTAACGACTATTGTTTACATCCGTCATCTTGATTTATGTTCGTTGTTAAGCAAGGTAAACGCAGCTGATTGAATAAATTTGGCTTAGGAACGTGTGATCTCTAATGTTATGACGTGATTATATTCTGATTTTGATACTATTGTATATCTGTTTGGGGTGTAGAGCCTACAGAAATGGTGATAATAATTATATATAGATGTTGGTGTGAAGAAAAATACCTGATGCATGCGCACCATCATCATGCTGTTTACATGCCCTGTTTACATGCCCTGTTTACATGGCCTGTTTACATGCCCTGTTTACGTGCCCTGTTTACATGCCCTGTTTACATGGCCTGTTTACGTGCCCTGTTTACATGGCCTGTTTACATGCCCCGGTTTGCCACGAGAGGAAGTATAAATACCACACTGATGCCTCACGATAATGTGCTGTAGAACCATTTCTTTACAATCCCTATTTATTATTTACAGGTAACGGTGGCCGGGTCCAGACTGGAGTCTGCAGACAAAATTATGCAAGAAAGAATATCACACAACATGACAATGTGACGCACTTTCATTGTTTTTATTTAAACATTTCATTTCCAGGTTAAATGTAAAATGCAGCTTTTTTAAAAATAGGGTAAAATATGTTACGCTCATTGAAAGCTTCAAGTACCAGGGTACAACGAGTATTACATTGCATGCCAGTGTACTACAATATCCATGTTTGTGCATATTATATCATATAACTGGATATGTTAAGGTGACCGACTCTCTCAGATATATTTTCCTTCGGAGTTCCGAGTGTCATTTCAAGAAAGTAAAACCTCAATTTCTGTCCGGCCAAGTTTTACTAAAATGTGGTTTTTCCGTGACTTTATAAATTACATAAATCATTATCAAATTGCAATATTCCTGCAATTTGAATAGTTGATAAATCTGGTGTTATTATTGATTTTGATCAGATTACAGCATTTTGCTAATTGTGTTGGTGACGTAGCTGTTACAGAATCAGATTTTTTCAAACAGCATCTAAAATTTAAAGTTTCATTACTTTTATTTCAGGGTAATCGGCCACTTTCATCCACATTTTGTCTGCTTCGTTTGCTTATCTAATAACATAATTGAGGCATACACCTAGAACTAATTATGATATATATATAATGCCTAATAAAATACAAGCCATAATTAAATAAACCACTTTCAAAATGTGATGCATCAGCAAAATCAATAATTATCTGATGTTACATAATGCCAGGAACACCATGAGTGCTGATGCGACCTATTTATAAGTTTATAGTGAAATCCATCACGTATACTTAGTAGCACAACAAACATGCACACCTTGTGATTTAACACGCTCCATATCTGTCAGGAACAAAACGGCTGTAACAAACACTAAGATTTTTATAATGTTATGCATAAGACAAAACTGCCATCATAAACCTTGCTATGTTTATAATATAATTATAAAGTGTGAAAATACATTCAACAAAATACAGTTCTAAGCAGTATTCAAATAATTTTTACAGCAATGTGAACTCTATATAACATTAGTTATATCAGTTATTATCAGTGAAAAAAACCACTGCACCTGTATTTTCATTGATAACATAACAGTGCCAACATATGTAAGAAAGTACATTACACAACATAGGTACATAAGATTGACGTTCATCCTTCTATTAAAATAATTAATCTGGCTAAACCAAACATTACAAGTCGATGCTGCATGAAAGCCTCGAGTACACGCAGCATTATATTGCAGTGCAAGTGTACAGTTATTACTAACCATTTCCACTTCTATGCATACATCATATACACTTGTAATTGGATATGTTAATGCATATTTAAACAATTAATTAGCTGTCCACCTAGTTCATCATAAATGACAAAATGTCACTAAGATCCTTATGTTATGTATAAGACACAACAGCCATAATAAACACTAATTTGCTTGTAATATAAATGTACTGTGGAAATACATTCAACACAAAACATTTCTCAGTAGTACGAAAAATCAGTTTAAAAAACTATCAATGTTCTATAATGTATTATTAGTTACATTAGTGCATTATCATAGTGAAAAGACCACTTGACGCTTTCACAGTGCACATAACAGTCCCAATATACCCAAGAAAGTGCATCAAATAATAATAATAATACTATTTTTCTATAGCGCTAATTCCCGCATGGCGGATCGATGCGCTGTACAAGAAATATAATAAATAACGTGCATGTGAGGTTGACTGTCTTTATTATGATCATTCAATTAACTATGTTAGGAGTCGATGTTGCAGGACAACCTCAAAAACACACAATTATCACATTGCAGTGGACAAGTAAACACTAACCATATCTATCTTTTGCATGTGTTATATACACCTGTTATTGCATAGGCTAATGCACACTTTGAACAATTAATTAGCTTATCCAACTTATTAACTGATTGATACACCCAAATGTTCACTAGGTTAATGATATATAGTACATTATAACGGTTAAGCCATAATATAACTACACCACCTTCAAAAGGTATGTTCGAAAACACAATTTTACATGTTATGTTAGAAAACACAATGTTTTGTTTGAAAACACAAATACAGTGCAGTCACAATAGTATAAGCGATGTGGGTAAGCATATTTTGTCCACCCAGTTCATTAATGACAGCAGGGGCCCTTTCACGTATATATTCTCATCAGGGTTGTTTGATTAAAATCACCGATTTAAATCATGATTTAAATCGCTCCAAAAAAATCATTGATTTATGATTTTTTTACTTCCGGTTTTTTTAATCGCTGATTTATATGAATTTAACACAAATAATTGTTTACAAGCATCGAGATCAACAAAGTTTTGCGTGTTTTTTAATACAAAAGCACAAAGTGTGCACACTTGTGTAGCTGTATTGACACCAGATAGCCTGATAGTAAAATATTTTATGACATTGTGTATACCAGATTTTAAAAAAATCAAATAAATAAAGAAAATCCAATCCAATCCAATGATTTTTTTTAAATCATGATTTTTCTCAACCCTGATTCTGATACATTTATGTATATGACATAACTGCCTTGCTTTACACATATTATAACTTTATACAATGAAAATACATAAAAAAAACAGAGTATTGTGATTGTATACAGTGGAACCTCGTTAAACTGGATACCTTGGTCCCCAGTGTGTGGATCCGGATTAACAAGTTTTCCGGATAAACGATTCATACAATTAACGGGCTACATTAACATGTTGTAAACACTGATGACATGTAAGACAACGCTGGACATTGTGGAGGTGTCTAGGTAATTGATGAGAGAGGCCTGGTTTACCATAGACAAGCTTGTGGAAAGAAGTTGTGGTTTTATTCTTTGTTGGGTATAGAAAGCAGCAGACTTGGCATGGACATGGGGCAGCATCTGACTGATACAGTAAAGATGGAGCTACCAGTCACCTGTTCTCTCAACATGTCTTGCTGTATGGACATGGGGCAGCATCTGACTGATACAGTAAAGACAGAGTTACCAGTTGCCTGTTTTCTCAACAGGTATGACCTTATTATATTTAACTCCAAAAAGCCCTGTCTATGGCTAATGTAGGAGTGGTTTATTTTCAGCGTTTTACTTCTCTAACATTAGTTAGTCCAGGACAGGTTGTTTACATTTCCGTGTGATATTTAACTCCCCCGTCACAGGAACCAGGTTGGAGGGACCAATGCTGTTTCTTCTGAAAGACACAAGCAAAGTGGGTGAATGGAATTGTCCAGGCTTTGGTGCAAGGACTTGAACCATAGTCCTCTTGACTGACAGTCCGGTGCTCCTACCGCTACATAGATAATTGTTGACAGTATTAGAACCAGTGAATGATGGTCCTGCTCATTCCGGCAGCGGAAACAAATAACTACTGGCGCTAACTTTTTTGGCACACTCGTTCGAATTAATTCATCAGCACACTCCCCTGATCAAGTAGTACAACATATATTGAAACACCCCCTCTTAACTACATCAACAAAACTTGATGTTTAAAGCAAGATTTTACGAGTGCTGCTTGCATAAGAAAAAGAACGCACAAAGCACGTGAGGATGTCATCACTGTGCCCTTACACACCGAGGATGTCATCACTGTGCCCTTACAGACCGACTGCCAAATCTCCAGTCACGATACTCCCAGCGGAATCAACGTAAGACATGATGAAGTGAAGGCCACTCAGTCGAATGAAAATGTGTCCAACATCCTCTGATATTGCCACAACTTCAAGTCAATATATCAAAGAGCCTTTGTTTTATGTGGAAACAATGATTTTGTAAACAAGTGCAAAATAGTTGTTATATATTTAGGTCTGCTGTGACAGGAACACGTAGGAAACTTGGGGGATTTTAGATATTTTGGTTCTCATGTTAAGGTGGAACGTTGCAGACAAGTTCAGCTAAGTTTATTTATTTCATTGAGAACAGTTTGACCAAATGCTTCAGAACTACCAGGTCTCTTTGCAAGGTTTATAACTGATGCAAGGATGATCTCTGTCCCGATTATAGTTCGGATTGAAGTGAGTAGGTGGTGCGCATTTCATCTCGGCTCCTTGTCTACCTTTATTGAAGCACCAAATGTACCAGTCACAGTTGTAGGGGTGCGATAGGTAGAAATCTGTTGATGATCTGACTGAAGACATACACATTTTTGTTGCATCTGAAAACACACACCAGTTGACAGTGATTGTCTGGGGTAAAAACACACAAAGTAATAATACTGATGCATGGCAGGAAATAGTATGAGCCGTTCTAAAATGCCCTAAAATGTTACCTAAATGTAGGATTGATACATGTGAAAGTAGTAAGATGCCGGACAAAAAGCACAAAAGCGACTAAAGAAAGGACTTCAGAAGGACAACAGTTGAACTTCAGAAGTGTTCAACCATTTACTCTCAAAATGGGAAGTTTTCTATTGGCATTTGTAAGTTATTTTTTTCGTATAAAGTTTTGCACTTTGCAGCCATAAAGGCTGAATAGTACATGTGTAGGCCTACATGGTAAATATACAGATTAAAAGGAATAACAATTAGAAGGCATTGAATTAATAGAGCATTAAATTGCATATAAATAAACATAGTATAAATCAGTATTCAATTAAGAGCATTAAATTGCATATAAGTGAAAAATAGATTATTAAATGCAGAGTTTTTATTAGCATGCACATAAGTAAATTAAATTAAAATTAAGTTTTGTGTTAATTACAAGTAAAAATTATTAAATAAAGTCGTGATTAGGTCTACTGTCAGTGATAAAATCAATATGGCATAAGAGTTCTTAAATCTATCAGTTCTGCATCGAGAGATACGATGGTGTGATGACATTACCAACAATGGACAAGATCAGCCAAAGAGATAGAAAGATGGAGAGACAATGACGTGATGACATTACCAATAAGATTGGCCAAAGACAGAGAAAGATGAAGAGCACAATAGCTTGATGACATTACCAACCATGGACAAGATCAGCCAAAGAGAAAGAAAGATGGTGAGACAATGGTGTGATGACATTACCAATAAGATTGGCCAAAGACAGAGAAAGATGAAGAGCACAATGGCTTGATGACATTACCAACCATGGACAAGATCAGCCAAAGAGAAAGAAAGATGGAGAGACAATGGTGTGATGACATTACCAATAAGATTGGCCAAAGACAGAGAAAGATGAAGAGCACAATAGCTTGATGACATTACCAACCATGGAAAAGATCAGCCAAAGAGAAAGAAAGATGGTGAGACAATGGTGTGATGACATTACCAATAAGATTGGCCAAAGACAGAGAAAGATGAAGAGCACAATGGCTTGATGACATTACCAACCATGGACAAGATCAGCCAAAGAGAAAGAAAGATGGAGAGACAATGGTGTGATGACATTACCAATAAGATTGGCCAAAGACAGAGAAAGATGAAGAGCACAATAGCTTGATGACATTACCAACCATGGAAAAGATCAGCCAAAGAGAAAGAAAGATGGAGAGACAATGGTGTGATGACATTACCAATAAGATTGGCCAAAGACAGAGAAAGATGAAGAGCACAATAGCTTGATGACATTACCAACCATTATTATACCATTTTGTTTAAGCTGCCAATATAACCATGATGACAAAATCACAAAGTATCTCGGCAATGATAATTACCAAGTTTAACAAGTTTGCAGTCATCTTGCCGGCCTACTTTTGAACAGCTGCAAGTTTTGCACCGACACTTGTAGCCTTCATCCGTGTCCACACATTGGGTGTAATTTGATTTGCATGGATTGTAACTGCAATCAATCTCTACAACATGCAACAATCAAGATATGTCAATGTTGAACTTACAGGTCAATCAAGTGCATTTAAAAAAACAAGCATAGTAGCAGTTGTAAAGTATGTATTTTAATATAATTATAATGCATATCCTCATCAACTGCTGACAAACAATGGAAGGATGTGCGTGTATATATATATATATATATATATATATATATTATATATATATAAATATATATATATTATATATATATTTATATATATATATATATTATATATATATATAAATATATATATATATTATATAAATATATATATATATATACATATATATATATTTATGCAATCAACAACACAACACAGATATAGAGATATGAAAAGGCCAAATGAATGACGTTTATTGTGGGGATTAAGGGTAAGCCCACTTTCAAAGAAATGTAAAACAAAGAAATGTGGGCTCCACAACCCAACGCCAGGCTGACTACGCCCCATGCGAGCCTCCTGGACGTCGGGTTCAATAGAGCCCACATTTCACCACAAAGCAGTAGCAGTATTCCTAGAACAAATAAAAGAAACAATGGCATTACTATTGTCATGGAACACCCTTAAACCAAATAGCATAATGCCCTACATGCTATCACGCAGTCTATGAATACAACTACCTGCTTAAAAATACACTAGCTCTAACTGGAATAACTACAAAGGTGGGGCCAATTCGCCACCGGTCACCGACACATGTGACCACCCCACCAACCCCATACATTAAGTTAATATATAAATAAAGTTTTGTATTAATTACAAGTAAAAAGTAGAATATAAAATAAAGTTGTGATTAGGTCTACCGTCAGTGATAAAATCAATATGGCATAAGAGTTCTTAAATCTATCAGTTCTGCATCGAGAGATACAATGGCGTGATGGCATTACCAACCATGGACAAGATCAGCCAAAGACAGAGAAAGATGGAGAAACATAGGCATGATGACATTACCAATCAGTGACAAGATCAGTCGAAGAGAGAGATGTGTGTGCGCGCGCGCGTGCGTGCGTGCGTGTGTGTGTGTGCATGATGACATTACCAATCAGTGACAAGATCAGCCGAAGAGAGAGATGTGTGTGTGTGTGCGCGCGCGCGTGCGTGCGTGCGTGCGTGCGTGCGTGTGTATATATATACACTGTGGGCTGTTTTTGCACAGGAGAAACCGAAGATAAAGGACTATGACTTCTTGAATTCACAAGTACTCATAAACTCACCTTGGCAAACACGTTACACCCACACAAACTATCAAGAACAACATGGCACTCGCCTAATGGAAAAATACACAATCAGACAAAGGCTTATGACAAGTCATGAGAAACTACAACTTCGACAAAGATCTGATACAAGTCATACAGGCACTGTACGCCAACTCAAACAGTGCTGTCCTTCGAAATAACCAACTTGGAGAACTTTTCAGAACAACTGTAGGAGTTTGTCAGGGGTGCCAACTCTTGCCTGTTCTCTTCAACATATTCCTCGAGAACATCATGCAGGAAACCTTCCAAGACTTCAACACCACCATATATAATTGTGGAAGACCAATTTACAATCTTCGTTTTGCGGATGATGTTGACCTGATGGGAGGCAGCGAGAATGAACTTCAAGATCTCACTACCAGACTGGAAGAAAAGGCAAGAACTTATGGGATGGAAGTCAGCTCAGAGAAAAGCAAAATACTTGTCAACAGTACAGTAGACTCTTTCAAATATCTTGGGTCCACCTTAAGCAAAGATGGCACCTCAACAAATGAAATCAAAATAAGGATTGCAGTGGCCATGTCTGCTATGCCAAGACTTATCATCATCTGGAAGAGCAGAGACATCAGCTTCCAAACCAAGCTTCAACTCTACAGAGCACTCGCTGTATCCACCCTCCACTACGGATATGCGAGCTGGACTCTGACAGCAGAGACAGAGAGACGCGTACAAACACTTGAAATTAAACGTTTCAGACGACTCCTCCGTATTTCGTAGACCGAACACAAGACAAATGAATATGTGAGACAACAAGTGGACTCCCTCGCTGGAAAGCAAGAGCCCTTGTTGGCAAAAGTGAAACGACACAAGCTCTCCTGGTTTGGTTACATCACTCGACACAACACCATTACAAAAAACATCCTGCAAGGCACCATGGAGGAAAAGAGACGACGGAGCCGCCAGAGAAACAATTGGCTACACAATATACAAGAATGGACACACCGAGACCTACCGACCCTGCTACACACAAATTAATTAAATTACAATTAACTCAGAATTCTCCAATTAAATTAACCTTACACTTTTCTCATGTCAATTAAATTAAATTAACCTCCCAAATTCTTCAGTTAAATTAACAATTTTAATTCAGTTAACAATTAAATCATGTGTTGGTAGAAATGTCTACACATTTAAAACAGTTGTAAAATCACAAGACCACATTTCTTAATTGGGCATTTGATCACATTTAAAAGTTGTAGACACTTGCTAAAAATAAGTATCTTTTTCCGAAAGGATTGAAAAGTTGTGGCTGAAGATTTGCAGGTGTGGGGTTTTCTACTATATTCAACCACCAAATTAACAAAACCGGGCAACTACATACATAATTTCTATGCACCAAGTTGTTATTTATGCAGTGTTTTATACTAAATCATTAGGTTTCTACTTTACACACTACAATTTAAATATGCACACATTATTTGTTATGCATCACTAGAACTGGCATGCTTTTGACGATGTCAAATTGATGCTATATTACCTTTCTCAGCATCTCCCATTTAATGGTTATATGTACACATGAACAAATTATAGATGCATAGGTCTAATGGCCCCATAGGTCCACTTGGCTGCAAGTTGCCAGTCCCAAATGCTTACTTTAAACAGAGATTTGCAGAAGCCAAGATTAGCCATCAATGTATCACCCTACCAGAGGACATTCTATTGTCTAGGCCTTCCCTCCAATTCACAGGTGCCTGAATGACCAGCCCACCCCAGTTGGTACAGTGTCTATATGCTCTGTGATGTTCTCCCTCCCATCACACAGGCCTGAACCTGATCTCTCTCAGGCTAGTGGCTGGAATAGTGTTTGCAGGCCTTCTGGAAACACCTCCATAACATGGCTGTGAACCAGCCAGTAATATCAACTGTTAAATGAGTACTTAATTGAGAGTTAATTGGGAATTTGTCAATTAAATTAACCACTTTTGGCAAAGTAAATTAATTAAATTAACTTAAATGAGGTCATCCAATTAACAAATGAACAATTGAAATGAACCCATGTCTGGCAAGCATTGTGTGTGAATGGCACACCTATGACTGTCCCGGTCAAGGGATGAATGTGATATATATATATATATATATATATATATATATACATATATACATATACACATACATATATATACATATATACATATATATATATATATGAATTTATGTGACAGCGGCGCATAAAGGATTTTATGCGAGATAACAAGGCAATGAAGGCGATTTGAGGTTAGACCTTTTATGGTAGAGAGAGTATTGGCCTAATTACTCGCTCACGCGTATGGATACACCAACCACGTGACCTAGAGCCAGCCTCTCTCGATTTCCAAGTTAGCTTGTGTCGTTGTGAGACCTTTGCGCTGCAAATATTTCCGAATTTCTGCTGTTACTGATTAATCGTTATCGCTGAATTTGTTGATTTTATTGCAAGATCAGTTTTGTTGTTCGGTTTATTCCACTCCGTTTGAAAAATCCCACCCTCCCTCCCTAATATTGTGTTAACAGTTGTTACCCAGTTGTTATCTAATAAATCAAGTTGTGCATCATGTATGGATACACTGTGAAACACTGTAGACAGAGAGGTAGTTCACAAAGTTTTTGAATTTGTTGACGCTTTTCCCTGTTACAGTGTGGTACACGAAGTTTTGCATTAAAGCTTTTCCCTCCACTAAGTTTTCAGTAGTGTACAAAGGGTTTATAGTGCGGGTACTTTTTAAGAGTACATTTGTGTGGCTGTTTGGCCCTACCTCTTGGTCTGATGTGTTAGTAGTTATTGGTTGACTAATGTATAGATACGTAACACCAATATATATATATATATGTATATGTATATATATATATATATATATATATGTGTATATATATATGTGTATATATATATATATATACACACATATATACACACATATATACACATATATACACATATATACACATATATACACATATATATACATATATATACACACATATATACACATATATACACATATATATACATATATATATATATATATATATATATATATATATATATATATATATATATATATATATATATATATATATATATATATATATATATATATATACATGACTACATATATATATGACTACATATATATATATATATATATATATATATGACTACATATACATAGTTACTTGACATGTCATGAACAGTAACATTTAATCACAAGACATAAATGTACACATCCAATGGTTCATAAAATACCACTCAGACATTCATTCATGGCCAAATGTTTTGGTCTTGACAAAATTAGTGTATAAAATAAGGAAGCACTTGTGTGTGCTTGCGCAAGAGTATCAAGAAATATCAATAAAACTTGCATTCTAACCACATGTATACTCAACACCCAAATAGCTACAGTGACACACACGCAAGCACACACACTGACAAGTATGCACGCCCATTGTCCACATATGGAGCACATCCACCACCACTAAGGAAGGACTCACTTGTTTCACACATTCTGCCTGTGTAGCCCTCTCTGCAATCACACCTGAAGCCATCTCTGCACGTGCCGCCATTTAAACAGGGGACGACAACACAACCTGCGATCAAAGAACACTTATTGCATGTCTTGTATTGTATTGCATCTGAAATTAAACCATATGCTTTTTAGAGATAATATCCACATTGAGGTACTTTTTATATTTAATTATAATAGATGCTACACAATATCATATGTTGTGAATAAGTTATCAACATGTGCCTCATTTGAACTGTTGGCAAACTAATGAAAATAACTGTGTTATGAACATATCACATATATTGCTAAAAGGCAGGCATTTATGCAAGCCCAGTTGATTACGCAGACAGGTTGACACATAAATCATTCCAAACATTGATCTGCCGACACAAAATAAATAAACAATGCAAAGTCTCACTTGGGATACACGGTGTGCCGTAATAGTTCGCATGACAGATGCAATGAAATCCACCATTCTCTGTGTCTTGACAGGTTCCATGTTCACACTTCACCTCTGCACATGGTATGAGTCCTGGAAAAAGGTACAATATCACAGGTGAAATGTCACAGATGCAGTAATTAGCTTTGTAAAGAAAGTGTTGAACTGTGCCTTTGACAATGACTGCCGGAGGACGAGTATCGGCATTTACATTTATGAGAACCGTTGTGATACTGATCATGCATATAATTAAAATGTAACCAATGGTATTGAACAAGGGGGGACTTCACCCCTTTACTTTTTCAATAAACGTGGTGGTTACAAATATCATATCACACAAGCTTATTGATGATGCTGATGTCATTAGAAACGGCAGAATGTCATTTGTACAACCTAATATTATTTTTAATAAATGTTTCATATATATATTGCTCACCAATGAACTACGGAGGAACTACAAGAAGTGTACTATAAATAGATATCACATTGCATATCTTCATATTGAGGAAATGTCAAAACCAGCGCAACGTACACTAGAACTTATGAAAGACTCATTCTCATATATCCATAAGGATGATGGTTATCGAGTTTGCTCTTCAACTTTAAAAAGGAGGTATGGAGGGAAAGCACGGTTTAAAAATAAGTATTGAGATGACAGTAAAATTGTATTGTTTCTAACTGAACTAACACCAACAGGCCATAAACAAGGAGTGAATTCCAAAGAGATGGTGCAGCAAATAAGGAAGTTCCATTTCCAATATTTGTTTCAACTCTGGGAACAAAAAGTAGACCAGAACTAAATTGAATCTGTCTAGCTGCTTTCTTGCAGGAGCAAGCAGTGGATATATGCTGGTTACTTAGACGAAAGTGCCTCATAGTACACATTTAAAAAATAATACAACATCGGACAGGAAGCCAATGCAGATATGTCAGTAGCGGCAGCGAGTGAGAGAAATAACAGCATGACATTGATACTTACTGGTTTCACACTTCTTTCCTGTATAACCGTATGGACAATGACACACGAAGCCTCTCTGAGTGTGGTCACATGTCCCACCATTGAGGCATGTCACATTAACACACAGCAGGGGGGCTGCAGTGCAAAAAACAGTGACATTTTAAATGGCAAATATGTTTCTAGTAAACTGTAAAAAACTAAATAATTTACGAAATGCAACATGGAATACAGTGGAACACTGTATCTTATATTGTCTGCCTCACAGAATACACCTTAGTGTGTTACATGAAATGTTTAGGATGTACGTGATGTCCAGTTCTGTATTGATGTCCTGTCAGGCTTCAGACAAACACTATGCAACACCGGCTGGAACCATAGTTAATTGTGAAAGAGTATATTCATAGGGCATACAAACATTTACATCATGCAAATGCCACTGACGCATAAACAAGATGGATGTTGAGTTTATTCTTTAACTTTGCAAAGGATCTAGAATCCTCAAGTTTACAAAATATACTATCAGTAGTATCACTGATTTCCAATTTCAATTGTCTAATAATGTTTTCACAGACACACACATACATCCACACACACACCCACATGCACGCACAACATGAATAAATTAAGTTGTTAATTTACTTATTGGTGGCCATGCACAATCCACATTCCAGATCCATGCAGAGACCCTTTCTGTAGGGTCGAATACATGTTTTCCATCCATGTGGTTCCATACATATTGTTCATTTTCAAAGCGATGGCCTTTGCAACTGATGAACATCTTACAGTTGTAAGGGTGTGGAACTTGGGTTTCATCCCGTTCGAATTTGTCCTCACTACATATGTTATCTTTGTCTGAAAGAAAACAAAACACCACTGTTGTATGTAAGATACAATCACACACGCATGCCTTTGATACAATTAATCATATAATTCGTATTAAACGCTAGACGTTATGATATGATGCATCTGTTATTGCTTTGAGGTGGTTTTCATCTATCTGACAGACACCAAAGGGAACTGCCTTTCATCTGAGCTCCCTATTTCATTGGGTCTTCCCCAGGGTTCTGTCATTGAACCATTTGTTTTCACTCTATAAACAACTCTCCTCAGCTCAGTTTTCAATAGTCACAAACTGAGACACTACCATTAAGCAGGGTTGAAATCATGATCTTTTTTTATTTAAATCAGATTTTTTGTTATTGATTTTATTTATTTATTTATTTTTAAAATCTGGTATATAGACATTTATATAGTTGTTTATATTTGTAAACTCTTTCAAACGTGTTCTATTCAAATCGATTTGGGTACTTGTCTTAACAGAGGGTACATGATTTTTGCTTATATAAAGACATTAGACAATGTCCACAAGGTCTCACCCCCTGTAGTTGCATAATCTGTCTTGGAAAGGAAAGCATGCTGTGTGTCTGTGGCTGTTGCAGTGATAATTATTGTTTGCTAAGAAGGTGGATTAGCACCTGTCTAGGGCTCTGTGTACTCTAAGGGTCTTCAACCAGACTGCAAACTGGTACAGTATTAAACAATTGTCACCAAGACTGTCTCACTTGAGTCAACATACTGAATTGGTAACAACTAGCACAAGCTCTAAGTGGACTTTAACTCAGGGCTTCTGACTTCAAAAGATACTTCCTCTGGAAGACAAGTTTGTGTGGATTCACTGCATTCAGAAAGGGAATAGCTAAAACATACACAATGTCATAACATATTTGACTGTCAGGCTATCTGATGACAATACAGCTATATAAGTGTGCACACTTTGTGCTTTTGTATTAAAAAACATACAAAACTTTCTTGATCTCGATGCTTGTAAACAATTATTTGTGTTAAATTCATATAAATCAGCGAAGAAAAAAAAATTGGAAGTAAAAAATATCATAAATCAATTATTTTTTTGGAGTGATTTAAATCATGATTAAAATCAATGATTTAAATCAAATGATTTAAATGAAACAACCCTGCCATTAAGTAGGTGATTTTAACAAGATTTGCCATTCAAGTGAAAGGCCCAGATGGCAAGTGGACAAAGAAGCCATTGGCTTATCGAGAGTCCAACAATGTTCATCTACGTGTAACCCACCCTCCTGAAATATGTGTAACCTTGTTTTTAAACATATTCATGCTGCTAGCAGTTATACAATCCGTAGATAATTTCTTCCATTCATTTATTGTCCTCTGTGAGAATGAGTACTTCCTGATATCCAATCTACACTGATCCTTTACCTCATGTCCTCTAGCTCTGCTATCTTTCTTGAGTCAGAAAAACATATTTCTACCAATATTTTCATACCCATTCAATATCTTAAAAACTTCAATATGACCTCCTCTTAACCTCCTTGTCTCTAGAGTTGTTAAAACACATTCTTTCAGACGTTCTTCATAACTAAGGTCTCTCAGTTGTGGAAAATTTTTAGTTGCTGTCCTCTGTATGTGTTTAGTTGCTCTCCTCTGTATCCTTCTTACGATATGGTCTCCACGCTTGTATTAGTGCCCTGCACAAGCCAGGCTTTGGGCCCAAGCCCGGCCCGGCCCGCAACCTGCTCTGGGCCTCTACTAAATTTTGCGGGCCGAACCAGGCCTGGGCTTACATTTTGTGGGCCTGGGTTGAAAAACTATTAAACACATTGGGCTTGGGCCGGGCCTGCACCTAGTGTGAGTGGGCTGGGCTGGGCCTGGATCTAATAAAAACATTAATACAAAACCCAGATTTTTTATTTTAATATTAATAAAAACTGATTATAAATTGTATTTCCAGGTTAATGAATGTTTAAAATTATTTCTTCAGTATTACATAGTTGCAAATTGAGACTTTGCATGGAATTATGAATGACACCAGTGCTTTATATATATTGGAATGTAGTTTAACCTATTTTTAACAATGGGACTCCTAATGGTATAATTATAATAATGTGCATTCTTTTAATAAAGACATTTCATATCATAGCAATGCATAGTATTGCATACACAGTACATACATTACATAATACATATTACTACTACATAGTACATACAGAATACAGATGCATATTTTTGGCATGAATGTAGCCTTTTGCATAGATCTAATGGCCCCATACCAGACCATTCAAGTTCACTTGGCTGGAAGCAGCCAGCCCCAAATGTTTACTTTAGACATATTTGCAGAGGCAATCAAGCCATGATTAACCACCAACTTATCACCCTTTGACCCTACCAGTGGACATTCTCTTGTCTAGGTCTTTCCTCCAAATCTTGCCTGCCTGAATGACCTGCCCACTGGCCACCGCCCACTGCCAGGGTTAGCATGTAACGAAGTCAAAGTATTTCGTTACAATACGTGAGTAGTTATTTCAAGTCATTGGCATGTAACGATGTAGAATTTTGACTAAATATTTTTCCTCGTAACGAAGTAGTTTTATTTCAAGTAACGCGACTATTTACTCCGTTAATTTTATTTACTTTGCAGTATATATATATATATATATATATATATATAGTTGCCAGGCCAAAAGCTATTAATACCATTCAATCACATGCCAGGTTGCGATCATATTTGCATACCAACCTCTCTTTGGGAAAACGATGCAACCATTGTTTTATATCTACGTCAGTGAATGAAGTCTGCCAAATATTGGCATAGGTCAGGTCAAGGCCGTTGACATGAAATGTCACTTCGAGCACACAACGCTTGAACACCATCTCAAACCATGATGCAAATGTCTTTGTTGCACCATATAAACTATTAATCAGTAAGTTTCCAATACGTATTATATAAATAAAATTTGCAGTTTTGATAATGTATTGATAATCCCCATACACTGAAGCAATTCTGATATTCGTGAGCGATCATGCTTCGTGGATCGAGAACTTCACAAATTTTCAGCAACGGCCTTACTGGCTTACGTCAGCATTAAACAGCATTTTTCTTTCACGAATAAAATTCATATTGAGATGTTTTCATAGCTTACTCTACAGAACTAAAGAATTGCTACAGCATCTTTTCCCAGCAATGGCTCACTCAATCTGAACCATAATATCAATGACAGGGACAGGGGCCATGACAGGGCACACTTTTAATTGTAATTAGCAACAGCAATCCTCTGTTGCACTGGTCTGTCTTCTGATCAATTCTAGCCCCAGCTGGTACCAGGTAACCAACACAGCTAGCTGCTAAAGCCTGTTGTTTCAATGTTTGTGTGAGCTGATAAGACATGCCTTGGAAGACATGAGAAGGTGGGAGTTCACAAGCCAGATGGCTTCATCAGCTAGGCATCAAATTTCTTTGTTAATTTTACTATGGACAGTGCTAGGTGGTATTACCTCTGACCAGTTTCCCTGAGAGGCTACTACTACTACTAGTGGACTGACCTTCTACCTACTCAGATACAATCACACCTGCGTATACATATCCTCTTGTACAATCTAGCTCCTCCCATACCCCAGTGGAACAGGTCGATAAAAAGACAGATTGTGCTTCATAATTAATTAAGTTCTGTATTTAACTGAAATTATTTGATGTTGTGAGCTTTCACTAATGAAAATGTAATTTTCCAAGCATCCAAGTGAGCACCATGTTCAAGGGTGGCAGACCGCCTGACCAGATAAGGCTGTCTGGGAACACTTTGTTATAGGCAGAGTGGTTGCAAAACAGCTGTCAGATGCAAGCTGTGTAATTTATATATTACTCATGATTTTGTTGTTATTTCTAAGTGTTGTACTTTTACTTGTACTTTTACTTCAAGTATTTTTTTAAAGTAGTTTTACTTTTTACTCAAGTACTTTTTTACAAAGTACTTTTACTTTTACTCAAGTAGTTTTTAGGTGAATTACTTTTACTTAAGTACAAAATTAAAGTCATTCAGTTAACCCTGCCCAGTGCCAACCCCAGTTGGTAGTTGGTATTTTTTAATTGTTAATTATTGTCTACTGTTTAGTGTCTACAATTTTCCCAGTACTGATTCATTCACACTTGTACTAATTCACATGTCTGAACCTGATCTGTCTCAGGCTAGTGACTGCAGGCCTGCTGGAAATGCCACTGGGTGTCAGTGCCAGTGGGTGACATTTAATTGAAATATCAATTACTACCAAATTAACTGCCCTTACTGGTAACACACAGGGTTATGGTTTGCATAAGTTAGGGTTAGATAAACAAATCTCCTACTAAAACCTTAAGCCAACAAATAAAAGCCATATATAAAATATGTTATAATACTTAATAGTAATGCCAATGAAAAGTTGATTATTTTTCTTCAGGATATTCGTCCGTTTGAAACAGTTGGCGGTGCTTGATTTTTAGAACTTGTCCAGCACACTATGGACAGTAGACAGCAAACGATAGTATAGGCATTATACAATGTTCATATTTTATTATTTTTTTTATTTAATAAAACAATACTTATGTATCACAGTTTATTACAGTTTATTTATGTTTCGTTTTATCACGAGATAATAGGTTTTACTTTTCAACATTTAACGAGCCGTGTGCTTGCGAGCCACGGGCTTACCCGACTGGCCTGCAGGTATGGGCCGGGCCTGGAACGTGGGACTGGCTGGGACTGGGCCAAACATTAACGGTCTTGGCTGGGCCTGGACCTAAATTCTACTTTGCGGGCCTGGGCCAGGCTGGGTTTGACAAATTGTTGCGGGCCTGGATTCTAGCTGCTAATTTTTTTTTTTTTCTTACACTTATCTTAATAAAAACAATGTCAGCATTGGATTTTACAATTATCTTTGACAAATTTTTTTAATTTTATACAGCATATTTCTCAAAAGTGTGGTTTCTGTTTCTGTCATATTTGTGATCTACGCTGTCGTCCATCTGTTGACAACTTTAATATTGCCTACCGATTTCGAGATTGGCTTGTTTAGATGTGCCTCAGAGTTTCCGAGGAATTAAATGCAAACAAGTTGATATTATTATTGTAACACACAACTTAGTATTGACTAAATCAACAAGATAAGTATCAATAAGAATACGTGAAATATAACAAGAGTATACACACGACTCTTTTATATCAGATTTACCATCTTTCTGTATCCTTTTTGAGATAAATAATATTTTGTCCTGATTCTGCAGGACAATACACCACAGGTTAATACATTAATTATTTTTTAATACACTACACTAGTTTTACTTGACTGGAATAAACAGGACAGACGTTCAAAACCATTTGAAAATTCCCTCTCTTAGTCATCGCTCCTGACGCACTGTCCCATACACTTTTTGTAGACCAAGATGATGCTTACATCACTAGAGACAAACAACCAATCTAGAGTCAATCATTAGCAATAAAACTACATTGGATTAAGAATATCTGCCAATCAACTTACCTATAGCGCAGTTATGGAATGGTTCACCTCTGTAACATCCACACCTCGGACACACGCACACGTAGTCATCTACCCCCTTGCTGACACATGTTCCCCCGTGTTGGCATGGCCTGTGTCGCTCGCAGTATGGACGTACTGTCCAACCAGGCAATAGAAGAAACAGATTAACACAACTTAGTGACCCTGTCTCACGACAGAGAAAACTCTGCAATTAGATGCTGAAGATAAATGAGGGAATCTATTTACCAGGGCATACTAAAACTCACAGAACTGACAACATCAGTTATTATCACATGAAACCAAAATAACTTCTGCTGCAAATAACCGTGGGACAGAATGTTATTATAAATGTTGTTGCTCTCCTCTTTATCCCTGTAGTCCGGGGTGAGAATGGCACCGATACCGGTCGTCAATTTTTTTCCCCTTCTTCTTCATCACTGATCCCATTTCACTACCGTCTCCACTGCTCATCTCCACTCCCCCTATCCCTTGCTCTCATTCTAAAAAAAATAATTACCTGGTGTTGTTGTTGTTGATGTTGTTGTTGTTGTTGTAGGAGTATCTGTTGTATGTGTTGATTCATTTCGTTCTGTTGACGTGGTTGAGACCACGTGTGTTGTCGGGGATGTGGTTGTGGTCGTAGGCCATGCGCTGGATGACGTTGGAACCACGGGTGTTGCAGTGGGTGAGGTTATGGTATGTTCTGGTGCTGATTCCATTGTGAGTCTGGCAGCACTAGGGTCCTTCAGGTACTGGTTAAACTGGCCTTCCCCTTTCTTCATTTCCTTCAGTAGATGATCCTTGAGTTGTTCCTTCGTGGTTTCTCCCGACTTCAGGACTACTTGAAAGTGTACTTTTACACTCCCCTTGCTATGGAAAGTAATCAGAAATATTTGCGTTGGCAGTAGTAGGGGCTTCGCTTACAAAGAAGTTGGCAGTAGTAGGGGCTTCTCTTACAAAGAAGTTGACAGTAGCAGGGGCTTCTCTTACAAAGAAGTTGGCAGTAGTAGGGACTTCTCTTACAAAGAAGTTGGCAGTAGCAGGGGCTTCTCTTACAAAGAAGTTGACAGTAGTAGGGGCTTCTCTTACAAAGAAGTTGGCAGTAGTAGGGGCTTCTCTTACAAAGAAGTTGACAGTAGTAGGGGCTTCTCTTACAAAGAAGTTGGCAGTAGTAGGGGCTTCTCTTACAAAGAAGTTGGCAGTAGTAGGGGCTTCTCTTACAAAGAAGTTGACAGTAGTAGGGGCTTCTCTTACAAAGAAGTTGGCAGTAGTAGGGGCTTCGCTTACAAAGAAGTTGGCAGTAGTAGGGGCTTCTCTTACAAAGTAGTTGGCAGTAGTAGGGACTTCTCTTACAAAGAAGTTGGCAGTAGTAGGGACTTCTCTTACAAAGAAGTTGGCAGTAGCAGGGGCTTCTCTTACAAAGAAGTTGGCAGTAGCAGGGGCTTCTCTTACAAAGAAGTTGACAGTAGTAGGGGCTTCTCTTGCAAAGAAGTTGGCAGTAGCAGGGGCTTCTCTTACAAAGAAGTTGGCAGTAGCAGGGGCTTCTCTTACAAAGAAGTTGACAGTAGCAGGGGCTTCTCTTACAAAGAAGTTGGCAGTAGCAGGGGCTTCTCTTACAAAGAAGTTGACAGTAGCAGGGGCTTCTCTTACAAAGAAGTTGACAGTAGTGGGGGCTTCTCTTACAAAGAAGTTGGCAGTAGCGGGGGCTTCTCTTACAAAGAAGTTAGCAGTAGCAGGGGCTTCTCTTACAAAGAAGTTGGCAGTAGCAGGGGCTTCTCTTACAAAGAAGTTGGCAGTAGCAGGGGCTTCTCTTACAAAGAAGTTGACAGTTGTAGGGACTTCTCTTACAAAGAAGTTGACAGTAGTGGGGGCTTCCCTTACAAAGAAGTTGGCAGTAGTGGGGGCTTCCCTTACAAAGAAGTTTACAGTAGTAGGGACTTCTCTTACAAAGAAATTGGCAGTAGCAGGGGCTTCCCTTACAAAGAAGTTGGCAGTAGCAGGGGCTTCTCTTACAAAGAAGTTGACAGTAGTGGGGGCTTCTCTTACAAAGAAGTTGGCAGTAGCGGGGGCTTCTCTTACAAAGAAGTTAGCAGTAGCAGGGGCTTCTCTTACAAAGAAGTTGGCAGTAGCAGGGGCTTCTCTTACAAAGAAGTTGGCAGTAGCAGGGGCTTCTCTTACAAAGAAGTTGACAGTAGTAGGGACTTCTCTTACAAAGAAGTTGACAGTAGTGGGGGCTTCCCTTACAAAGAAGTTGGCAGTAGTGGGGGCTTCCCTTACAAAGAAGTTTACAGTAGTAGGGACTTCTCTTACAAAGAAATTGGCAGTAGCAGGGGCTTCCCTTACAAAGAAGTTGGCAGTAGCAGGGGCTTCTCTTACAAAGACATTTTACAAACATAATCTACATAACATCATCAATGTGAAACAGGAGCAACACTATTAGTAAATGTACACTAATTACCACAGGGAGAAATTGTAATTCTTGCAATAATTAATTTAACATCTCACAGCAATTACTATATCTCACATAACATAGAGGGCTTAGTTTGAATATTCCTGCTTCCATTCACAGCCTCACTCCATGTTGCCAGAGTTTATACTGTATCAATGAAGACCAGGCACTGATCACAATGGAGGTTAACCTCGGATATAATTGTATCCTATCCATGGACAGTTTAAATTATCATACACTCGTGCCTGACAAAACAGGATTAGGGTCAACAAAAAGGACATGTTGTAAAAAAACATTAAATAAATAAATAAAAGTTCTTTGACGTGCCAGTTTCTAGTTTACGCTAATCACTGCACGTTCAAACTAGAAGTCCATTAAAATATATAAATAAATAAATTAATTAAAACATTATCGCAGAAAAGCATATAAAGTCCTCCACATCAATGGTTACAGTCCATAAAAAACAGTATTTCATACACAGCCATATGTACAGTGGAAGAGATGAGTCTTTAGTTTGTGCTTAAATAGTGTCAATGAAGGTGCGTCACGGAGGGAGATTGGTAGTGCATTCCAATGTGTGGGGCCGGTTGTTCCAAAACCATGTCTGCCGATGGACTTGGACACTAGTGGAACAGCTGAAGATGGTCGTATAGCTGCCGTAACCAAGGATGTCTAGTTCTTTGATTCAGCAGCTCAGAAAGATTGCCAGGCGCCAAATCATCATATATATATATATATATATATATATATATATATATATATATATATATATATATATATATATATATATATATATGCCAGTATTTTGAATTTGGTAATGCAGTTCCACCAGAACCTGAGTGATATATATATATATATATATATATATATGGCACATATATATATGCCATATATATATATATATATGCCATATATATATATATATATCACTCAGGTTCTGGTGGAACTGCATTACCAAATTCAAAGTACTGGCACACACACACACACACACACACACACACACACACACACACACACACACACACACACACACACACACACACACAAGGCTATGCATGATTTGGCGCATATATATATATATATATATATATATATATATATATATATATATACATATATATGTATATATATATATATGTATATATATATATATATATATATATAACCTGAGTGATATGCACAGAGATAGGTGTAAGAACAACCAGGCGGGCTGCCCTATTGTGTATTTTCTGGAGGCGTGTCAAGTGATATTCAGGCATGTCTCAGATGCAAACTTGCAAACGTTACCTAAATCTAGTAACGTGGCATGTCTTCATATCTTTGCCGAGGTCACTGTCTGCTAGAGTCATCACTATCTACAAAAATTAATTAATTAATTACATGTTAGTGGTGAATTAAGTTGTAATGATACCTGAGAGAAACAATACGGGATTGTAAGAAGTGTATCATATCGGAGTACCTTGTGTATCATATCGGAGGACCTTGAGTATCATATCGGAGGACCTTAACATCTTTGGGAATGTTCATGTTTTAGCTTTATGACCATAACAACGTTTCACTCATGTTTTGTGCGTTTCAACTTGATTCAATTGTACAAGATAAGCGTTATTATCCCAACAACATAAATGTAATGCATATTATATTATGTAACGCTAACTGAAATATGATCACCGTTGAGTGACAGTCACACTACCTATAGTGACAATAACTATGATGATCACATGAGAAGAATGACCAGTTTTGATGTCAATGTCCAACAAAATGTCAACATGGACAATTCTGATTATATACACTAACTTTGTCGCAGAAATCCTCCTCCAGTTCTTTGTATTGCGTTGAGTTTGGGTTTCCATATGTTGCCGGTTTGTATGTCAGGCCATCCAGCCACATAGTTCCGTAGATAGTCTCTGGAAAACGGCAACATCAATGTCTCACATAATTAATATAAACAACTTAATCCAGAATGTTTTTTTTACAAAGAGTGCGATATCTGGATATTTTCTATTCGGCTAATACAACCATATGTGCAAACATGCTTTATGAATGTCCTGTTTGACGATAGCCTTTTATTGTAGCACTCATTGATGCGCTGCATAAATCAGCAGCAACAGTATCTGTTTATTTAGCAAGATTTAACAAAGCAAGATTAAGAGAAAAGCAAGGCTTGACAAAATTAAACAGGCAATGTTAAAGAGGCATGATTTAAAAAAGCAACATTTAATGAGAGAGTCTTACCAGTTGGGCTGGACTTTTTACCTGAAATAGAAAGACATGATTTAATCTAATTGTCTTTGTAAAACAATTATATATATATATATATATATATATATATATATATATATATATATATATATATATACGTTACATTCAATCTGTGTAATCAGTCATTTCACATAACATGTTTAGACATTACGCGAAATGACTGTTTCACTCAGGCATTTCGCGAAATAACTGAAAATTTCAGTCATTACGTGAAATGACTGGAAAAGAGGTGCAGTCATTTCGCGTAATGACTGAAACAGTGTTTTGCCCTGATTACTGACAACTGATGTGGGCAAACTTGCTGTTTTTTTTCATCTACCTAGCCAGATATTTTCAGAAATTGCCACATAGCAGCTATCTATTTCTCACACACAAAAATATTTTGCCTAACAATGGTGACTGTCTCAATTGGCTAAGATTATTGTTCGAGTTCACTTTGGATCGTGTAGAACACCAGGAATTGAAGTTACTCCACATGGTCGAAACCACTTATCATCAAATTTATGTTTTTATTACGAGGTGCAATGCCCCAGTCCCCCTGGGTGCACTTTGTGCCGCTATACCCAGAGCAAACACTATGAGGTATCAATTACAATTTTTCTTCTGTTGTGTATCTTAAATTGAATGTTGGAAATGTAGAATGTCCTATTGTTTTTGTGGAGTCAGGACATTGTGTCCTATTGAATTCAGAGGTTCAGGACATTTTATCCTATCACTTCTGTTTTCAGTGTGCATCACTGTGTATTCCGTTTCTTTATCAACTTCTCGATGTCACTGCCCTTAAAAATTTTATACCTGCGAAACATAAGAGCAAATTAAAATTATTATCCAATTTTAATTATAAACTACCTAAACCAAAGTGGTGAGAAGAAAATATATATTGTAATATATTGTAATTGTAATATATTCATAATCACTTTTATAGTAAATTTAACAATTGGTTTAACTTCCCTTTTAAATTAATTTGTTTGCACAGCTTAATGTGACAAATCATGAAAGGACTTCTCGACTTTTGTTAGACAATACTGACGGCTTTCATTTGTGCATTTTCTTTCATTTTGTGAACTTCCTGGTTTACATTAAGAGAGGGAGAATTTAACAGAGAAAGGATTAAGGCTTGCATTGATATCCAATACAACTGTGGTGGATGCTAACTCGATGCTTTTTACTGAAAAAAAACCTTTGAAGGAATTACCCCTGTGGCTTCAATGTGCAGATCAATGAATGAAGGTGTGAAATTTCACCATTACCAAATCAAAATGAAACCACATTATGTTATGCAAGCCACCAAAATTGCATATGTGGGGCTGTGGAGTAATTTATATGACAAAATTCTGGTATGATGTCATTACTGCATAATTACATGTTAGCTATGTCACATTTGAAGATTATTTAACTTTCCACCCATACCTCATTTATTATAGTTTGGAATATTTGCATTGATTAAATGGAATACTATCTACTCCTCAAATTGAGAAATGTCTGGTCAATTTATCACACTTAAAATCAAGAAACAATGTTCAGCATAAGAAACTACAAATAAAAATTGGTTCTTACTTGCTGAGTATGTAGTATCTATGGCGTGACTTCGAAGATTCATTAGTTGCTGCAAGCTTGAGTTGTTCTATAGTATTAAAATATTCCACTTTGGGAATTAGATGTTTTTGACATATTTGAAACCTTTTGTAAAGTTCTTCCTTAAATTGTACTTCATAATTATCCTGTGCCACTGTGATAGCTATGCCAAGAGGCAAGTGATTAACACCCACTGATTGTGTTCTTTTTATAGGGACAGGCATTGCACAATAGCCAGACAGTCACCATTGTTAGGCAATTAGCATTCCCAGTTGGAGAATGGTTGGGTCATCCATCAAATCAGAGAACACTAGTGAGATAGCTGTCAATCAAACTGTCAGGGGGAGGGTTAGAATCTTGTACCCAGAGAGGGATAAATTATTAGCAAAGTGTTGCTAGCAAATATTTATTCACTTTGTTTATCTACTTGAGTAATGTGAATGTCTGAAGAATTATGAAAGCTGACATTAATACACAATTAACATTGGAACAATATATAATGACAAAAGTATACAAATTGTTATTACACAGTATAACTGAAATGGCCACCAGTCAAACTGTGTAATAACAGTGCCTTATTTCCAGTCATTTCGCATGACTGGAATTTTCAGTCATTTTGCGAAATGCCTGAGTGAAACAGTCATTTCGCGTAATGCCTAAACATGTCAGTCATTACGCGAAATGACTGATTACGCAGATTGACTGTAACACATATATATATATATATATATATATATATATATATATATATATATATATATATATATATATATATATATATACATATAAAATACTTCTATTCCACTAAAATCCTTGTGAGACCCAAGTTGGATTGGTAAACTGGGGAGTTATGGAGGATAAGCAAGTTTAAACAGGTGGGTTTTTAGCTAATGGCGAAATGTTGTTATATTTCCTACAGATTTAAGGTATTTGGGTGGCTATTATATGCTAGTCTTGAATTGAGTAGTTTCAGTACAAGTTTTTAAGGTAAATTAACAATTTCTTCACAAATTGTAGTTGAAATGCTATATGATATTCTAGATTAATAAAAATGCTCGTGTTTCATTCATTTGGTTATGTGAAGATGTAAAAAAGTAGCCATAAAATGCCAAATTATATCGTATTGAGAAAATCCCCAAAGAAATAAATGACATACATAATATTATAAGTATGAGCATCACTGATAACTTTGAGGAAAATTTTGGTTAACGTAACAAATTTTGTATGCTACACCACCATGAATAAGTTAGCAAAAGTTGAATAGCAGCCTAAGGTGGCAGTGTAACCCCTCACCAATCATAATTCAAATTCGTGTAATGTTGCCTCCATGTAAGACGCGTTCATACAGCTTGGGAAGTGTTGTAGTTTTTCTAAAACGTTAAATTAGGTAACGTTTCCTAGTTATTAGCGATAACAGAAATGTCAATAGATACATGCATCATGCTAGAAATGAAACATTTTTATCTGGCGTTTTATATATTGTTGACAAAACATATCGCCCATTTCTAATATGGACATGTCCCCTTAATTTTGCCGCAACAAAGCCCTTGAACCTGCATTTATATCGTGTTGTCATCTATCAAGATTGGATTATGCCAGCCCAGTGTCAGGGCACATGTTCAGTAGTTTACCGTTACAATATCATTTGATTGACCCATTATCCGGCAGGGTCTGAGCTGTCGTGCAGAAGTGAGCAGTAAATATATGTATCTGCTGTCTGCTTGTTTGTCGTGTTTGATAGGTAATTGTACAGATCTTAAAAATAATGCAATATCAGACAGAGAACCAATACAATGATTTAAGAAGTAATGAGTGAGACAAACGAGGAGACTAGGTAACTATCCTTGCCAAACAATTTTGCTTATGTTGAAGTTGCAAGATGTCCTTGAGTGCAATATTAAGATAAAAAGAATTGCAATAGTCAAGTCTACTGCTAACAAGAACAGTTGCAATAGTTTTGGCAACAATAAAATACATATACCTGCAAACACGACGAAGGTCATGAATGTGATAAAAGCAGCAACGACAAGTTTTTGAAATATGCTGTCTAAAATTAAAATTACCATCGGCATCAGGTAACTCCTATATTCCTGATGTGATGGGCAATGTGAAATTCTGGCTCGGCATAGGCGTTGGGAAAAAACAATCAAGTTTACCACGCTGCTTTTGTGTACCAATAATAAGAAACTCTGTTTTATTTGCATTTAACTTCAATTTGCTGTTAGTCATCCAGAGGAATACATTCTGGAGACACTTCTTGAGTTGGTTTATTAAAAGGTAAAAATTCATATTGCTGTTGAAGATTCAAAACAATGAAGATCCATTTAGATCTGCACCATGTGGTTTGTGTGTGTGTTTGTTTGTTGGATATGTGTCTGTTACCATAATTTCTAACACACAAACTGACTTTCATAGCTGCTGAAGAATCATATCCATGCTACCAATGAATACAACAGGCACACCAATGGTGTTGTTGCTCAAATGGTGATCATACATGTATCCGCAAAAAAAGGTTTCAACTGGGCACATCTTCATGTCATATTTCTGGTAATTAGATTCTTACCTGTCAGGTAAACAATGACGCCAGTGAGGATTGCAATGACCACAACTGTGATCACTATACCCAGAATAATGAGACGTCGATTGGAGCACACCTTCGAGTCAGACTGCTGTCTTGACATAGTCTTGTATGTTGCTGGCCTAGGCGGTAGACTCAAGGCAAACTTATCCTTAACGGGCTGACTGGGCTAAAACACAATGTGGATAAGTACACAACATAATCACGTAGAAGAGCAAGTTGTAATATACCAATAACTATTTGTCAACAGCCAACTTGTTACTCACATGAGTCACATCCAATTACTATTACAAGCCCACTGCCCCCAGCCTACTATTCCAAGCCCACTGCCCCCAGCCTATTATTCCAAGCCCACTGCCCCCAGCCTACTATTCCAAGCCCACTGCCCCCAGCCTATTATTCCAAGCCCACTGCCCCCAGCCTACTATTCCAGGCCCACTGCCCCCAGCCTATTATTCCAAGCCCACTGCCCCAGCCTATTATTCCAAGCCCACTGCCCCAAGCCAATATTTCAAGCCCACTGCCCCCAGCCTACTATTCCAAGCCCACTGTCCCAGCTTATTATTCCAAGCCCACTGCCCCCCAGCATATTATTCCAAGCCCACTTCCTCCCCAGCTCATTATTCCAAGCCCACTGCCCCCCAGCCTATTATTCCAAGCCCACTGCCCCCAGCCTATTATTCCAAGCCCACTACCCCCAGCCTATTATTCCAAGCCCACTGCCCCCCAGCATATTATTCCAAGCCCACTGCCCCCCAGCTTATTATTCCAAGCCCACTGCCCCCAGCTTATTATTCCAAGCCCACTGCCCCCAGCTTATTATTCCAAGCCCACTGCCTCAGCCTATTATTCCAAGCCCACTGCCCCCAGCCTATTAGTCCATAGTTGGATTTAGCATTCTCTGCAGGTTGGGGGACAACATTAACGGGAGCCACAATGTTGTATTGATGCCAGAGGCTGACTCTACACACAATGTGTACGCAAGGACCAATATGCACAGGAAAGGTGCAGAGCTCAAAAAAAACATTCAGAATTCATTCCTGAGGTGTATTTTTTTTATTTCTGAGCTGACGATGGGGACATATCGCTAGCTGCAAGGGACACTAAATTTTTGTGATGGGGTCATGACCCCCGACCCCAAAAACTTCCATCTACATGTTACCGTTATCCCATTACCCTAAGTCAGCATACCTTACTGAAGTCTTCAGTGTAAATGTTTCCAGGACGCTTGTCTGGTGATTCCTGGAAAATGAAAACGTAGCGTTTATGTCATTTTCCATAATTATTATTTAAAATTATGACCATGACGTTAGAAATGTATATTAAGCAGTTTTTACACCATCAACATGAAAATTGTAGATGGGTCATTCTGTTTCAAATGGTCAAAATGCTGATGTCTCAGAATTTCCTTAAATTTTAACCAATAAGTAGCTAAACCTGAGCACTTTTGCCAAAAAAAAACTAAGGATTTGCATGCGAACTGTGTCTGTAACACCCTATAATGTGCACGGGGGTAAGCGCCTAAAAACGTACCCGTTATTTTTATAAGTTTTCAAGTGCTTCTAACTTGAGAAATTTACAAGTGACATATTTGAAATTTGTGAATAAGTAGACATATTGGCACAGATTATCTATGCAAAATTCAAGAATCATAAGGCAAAGGACAATGGGTATACCAGGTGCACAAAAAGTATTTCAGCAGTCTTTATTTCTTTGTTGTTACAATACAATGTCCAAATTGCTACCATCTATTGTCAGGGATACTGGCATGTATCTATTAGTTCACTAGACTTCTAGTTGTTACACTTTCAGAATAATTCAGCATTAAAGCTGAATTTTTTTCTACATTTTACAAATTTCAGCACCCAAAATTACCACCATTTTTTAACTGTGCATAGTCCTTTATTAGGTAAACAACATATTAAAATTTCAGATTTTTTTAATTAAAGAGAAAACTCCATTGCAGGGATTCACATTTAACTCGCGCAAATCAATAATCTAGGGAGCGATTTATCGCTCGTGTCAATCGTTAAAATCGCTCGCTGCCTGCAAGTGTTCGTCTTGACAAGTAGTTTCTTGAGTATTAGATTCACTAGGAGTAGGAAAGTCTAACCTCTTTATTTATAAAGCAGTGTTCAGGCTCCAATATTCGGAGTTCACATATCATCTGTCACCGGCGATGGCGATTGCAGCCTGCTGCACCAAGATTGTAAGAACGCCATCGAAGCTATGCTGGCCACGCGGTTTATAAAAAGTTATCAAATGAGTGGACTAATGTCGATGTGTATTATGTTTAAATGTCACATAATGTTGTATGTCGGAACTTAATAAAATACATGTACAGTTTTGGAATAGTTAAGAGATCAACGATATTTCGCTACGATCTGATTGACCGACTACGCTGTAATGGGAATCAAAAATAATAACCTGGATCTGAACTACCGAAAATGTATATGAGTTGACACGGAGTGTAAAAGTTGATTAGACATTGAAAACGATAATTTTAGTAATTGTTCCACTTCGTCTTTCAACCGCTCTGAACACATAAATTCACGACGCACATCTCCGGTACAACTTAACATTGATTCACTGTTTCATGTGCGGATGACAAATTCAAATTTTTTTGTGCACCAAGTTTTAGTTGTGCGTTTGGCATTATGATGCAATGGAAGCATGCCATTTCACCCCAGTTTATATTGGTGTTGCCTACTAAGCTGCAAGCTGCATTTATGAGTTATGACTACTAAAGTAAACAATTATTTCTTTGTACAAAAGTCAGCACCAACAAGCACCAATTAAAATTTCATGGCGACAACGACAGAATCCAATTGGGAAATGGTCGCGCTGGTAAAATGAACAACTAACAAATCGCTCGCCTAAATTAATTACGCATATTTAGGCGAGCGATTTATCGCCTGTTGTTTTCAAATGTGAAGTCCTGCCATTGGGCAGAACAGTCAACAGCAATATAATTGTTTGCATAGATAATAGGTACCAATATGTGTACACATTCAGCAAATTTAGATATGTAGCTTATAAACTTCTCAAGTTAAAAGCACCTGAACTAACAGGTGTGGTTTTAGGCATTAACCCCATTTTAGGGCGTTACAGACAAAATTTGCATGTAAATGCTTAGTTCGTTTGCAGAAGTGCTCAGGTATAGCTACTTGGTTGATTGTCACAAATGCTGATAGCTGACCTGGGGCGGAAGTACTCGGCACTCATGAATTCGAGTACATTTTAAAAGTACAGCTGTACTCGTACTAATATAACTTATGGGTCATGTACTCGTACTCATACTCAATGTGCTCAGATTTTACGAGTACATCAGTACTTTCTCAATATATGTTGTGAAAATTTATTTATTTGTAGTTACCAAAATTAAACTTTCCTGAAATATTTCAATGTTCAAAATTTTTTTGTAATACTTTGTTATTTATTTCTGATTAATATGACTCTGATACCACCACCGGAGACAGTTACCCCCACTACCATCCCTACACCCCCATGGTGGCACTCTTCCATGACCATTACTGTGATACCCAATAGGCAACAAGCTGCATTTTTCCAGTTAAGCATACAATTGTAGGCTACCAGTTCAGGCCATAATATCTGTTTGCTTAATTAAGCCACCAGGATGTCCACAAAGCTCCATTCATCAGTCAATCCATCAGTTAGCCATGCTGTCAGAAGACCATGCCACTGGGCACTGGCTGACAGTGCTAACTGCTAAGATCTGCCAGCCCAGTCTTCCTCTGAAGAAGTAAGGTGACTCAAGTACTAAAACGTACAAAGGAGATTTTGAGCCTGTTATTTTGGCCTGTGCTAACCCTCTCAACAACCAGTAGTCTAAGATCAGAAAATATAAATTGCAAACGTCTAATATAAACAGATTGCAAATTGCAGCACTGCCTTTGTGCACCAAAAGAAGACAAACTGCACTGATGTATTAGCATGTAAATTGGTCTCATGTGGTCTTTATTCAAAACAAGGGCAAACAAACTTTATTCAAATTGCCACACACCCCCTTTGTTCCAATTTGAACAAATCTTCTCACCTCTACCCCTTCAAATGATGTACATGTTTAGGGGGGGGTAATGTTTAGTCACTGGTACACTAACTACAAAGATATTGGTTTAATGGGTATTATTATATCAAAGCATGTGGTTTATGAATTGTTAATTGTATTTAAGAAAAGGGACTCGAAGCAAAAACTGGTTTTATGAGTCATACCATGTCTGTATGTTTGTAAAAGGGAGGGGTTCGTAAAAGGTAACCGTATGTTTGGGAGTGGAAATGTCATAAAGAAATGTACTCATACTTTTACTAACACTCGTGAGAATGTACTCGAGCTCAGCTTTTAGCAATGCACTCATACTCATCCATCATAAATGCACTCATACTTGTACTCATGAAAATGTACTCGGCCCCAGGTCTGACTGATAAATCCTTTCTCTCACAGTCATGCACAAATTCAATTATTTTAGCAGGCAAAAAATAGCCAAATCACCCTTAGGAAACCCCCAAATAAAAATTATATTTCACTAATACTTGCACGAATGTCTTATACAGTGGTACCTCTCTAATCTCACCAGAGGTCCCTCTCACCAGAGGTCCATCTTACCAGAGACCCCTCTCACCAGACGCCCCTCTCACCAGACGCCCCTCTCACCAGAGGACCCTCTCACCATCGATCACACTTTGCCATGCACCAAATGCCCAGCTAGCAAAACTGACTGGCTCAATGATGGTTCTAGAAAACATGACTGGCCCAATGATGGTTCTAGAAAACATGACTGGCCCAATGACGGCTCTAGAAAACATGACTGGCCCAATGATGGCTCTAGAAAACATGACTGGCCCAATGATGGCTCTAGAAAACATGACTGGCCCAATGACGGCTCTAGAAAACATGACTGGCCCAATGATAGGTGTCACTGGCCCAGTGGTGGGCATCACTGGCCCAATGGTGGCCGTCATTGGCCAAATAGTGGGCATCATTGGCCCAATGGTAGGCATCATTGGCCCAATGGTGGGTGTCATTGGCACAATGATGGGTGACATTGGCTTGCAACTAAAAAACATGATTGGGTCTTTGCAAGGTTTAGCTTTTAGGCAAAATACACCAAATGAAGGTTGAGCACATTGACATATAAAACACCCTAATGAAACACCCTAATGTGCATGCATGCATACATAACACATTAACGAGGACAGCCAAAACAACACCAAGACTGTACAGGGTCCAAGGTTTGTTTTACAATATATAGTGTTATTGAGGTTTCTTTAGAGATTGTTCAAAATGAACACTAGGAAGAAATATCTACGAAAAACTCATGTGTCTATATTTAAGTTACAAAAAAGATTAGGTTAGTGATGTTAAAAATATGTTGTTCTAGCCTCATAACTTCAATGTCGCAGGAAATCCAAGAACTAAGTAGTGCAGTTGACAAACTTCAGCTCAAAATAGTGTTTACAACTTTCTAATAATTTACAGGAAATGTGTATTTTTCAAAACAATAGTTAAAGATAAACATATATAACTATCCTAAAACAAAGAATAACGACATACTTTGGGAATAGTTTGTGGTTGGCAGACAATGCACTAACCAGGGTTGTTTGATTTAAATCATTTGATTTAAATCATGATTTAAATCACTCCAAAAAAATCATTGATTTATGATTTTTTTATTTTTTTGACTTCCGATTTTTTTAATCGCTGATTTATATGAATTTAGCACAAATAATTGTTTACAAGCATCGAGATCAACACAGTTTTGTATGTTTTTTAATACAAAAGCACAAAGTGCGCACACTTGTGTAGCTGTATTGACACCAGATAGCCTGACAGTCAAATATTTTATGACATTGTGTATGTCTGCCCTATTCCCTTTTTGAATGCAGTGAAGCCACACAAACTTGTCTTCCAGAGGAAGTATCTTTTCAAGTGAGAAGCCCTGAGTTAAAGTCCACTTAGAGCTTGTGCTAGTTGTTACCAATTCAGTATGTTGACTCAAGTGAGACAGTCTGGGCTACAATTGGGCTACAACACTGTACCAGTTTGCAGTTTGGTTAGAGACCCTTAGAGTACACAGAGCCCTGGACAGGTGCTAATCCACCCTCTCAGCAAACAATAATTAGCACTGCTACAGCCACAGACACACAGCATGCTTTCCTTTCCAAGACAGATTATGTAACTACAGGGGGTGAGGCCTTGTGGACATTGTCTAATGTCTTTATATAAGCAAAAATCATGTACACTCTGTTAAGATAAGTACCTAGATCAATTTGAATAGAACACATTTGAAAGAGTTTATAAATACATCAACATCTATATAAAATTTATTAATGTCTATATACTAGATTTCCAAAACATCAAATAAATAAAATAAAAAAATCTGATTAAAATTAAAAAAATCCTATTTTTTATTTTTTTTTAAATCATGATTTTTTTTATTTAATTTTTTTTTTCAACCCTGGCATTAACGAAGATAGCTCTAAATTGATTAAGAGGCATGCCACACACATAACTTAGGTTAGGACATGTTGAACAGCTGACCGATATGGTTCTTGTTTCAAGAAAAGAGTATAACAGCATAACGTAACTATGAGTTTGTCTTTTGAGCCTAAACCCAACAAGACAGTAGTGAAGACAGCAACAAGTGTAATGCATATTTTATGTAATATAATATTAATAGTAACATATGCAACATACATTGTCTTGTGCAGTAACCCATTTCAAATATAGCTTAAATTATGATAAATCAAATAATAAATGTTATGGAAATAATGATTCCATGTAGTATTAGTAAATATTGTGCACATTAAGTGCACATAATATATTCACTTGGGCACTCCCATCAGCCATCATAAATTATTATTAAGAATTACCACTACAAATCGATGATAACATAGTTTATTCTTTAAATTTACACTTGACTGTTTGAGATTGTATAAATACTATATTTGTTTTATTATCTATCAAAATATTAAGTATTAAGGAATTATACAAACTTATCCATAATATAAATGAAATCCATTTTGCATATCATGTATTAAATTCAATCACTCTATTCCGGAATGTTACACCTATATAAAAGATAGGCTAGACTAAAAACTAGAACAATGGGTAATCCCCGTGACACAAACATGTGACACCCCTCTTCAAAACCAACCATAAGGGGGCACCGAAATGTTTCAGTTAATCCCACCTTCAGAAGCAGCTGTTTGTTAGATTTAATTTGATTATCACATATGACTAACACTGCAGTTCTGGGTTCACTGCACAACAATCTGAACACATTACTGTGTACCACACAGAGAGTTCTAAGTGACTCTGATGTATGGTTCCACCATAACAGACAAGTGTATAGTTATGTACAATATGATCTAAACGGAGTAGTTTTTACCTATTCAGTACACATAGAATGATTAAAATTATGTATTATTATTATTAAGAATTACCACCATAAATCAATGATAACATAGTTTATTCTTTCAATTCACAATGAATGCCTTCTTTACGCCATGGGCATGAAAAAAAATGTATTCATAAATCTATGGAGGTAAGCAAGTTTTTGGTTGTGAATACTTGTTAAAAAGTATATATAATTGAACGTAGCTTTTGAAATGATTAAATATGCATTGTAATATAATTACTTAGCTTTAAAATTACGTACATAACATTGTAGTGCGCAGCTGAGGTTTAGCAGGAAAACGCGGACAAAATGACCTGGTGCATGCTAATTCGTTATGTTTGGTGTCCAGAAGCCGCCGGCAACAGTGTCTGTGGCTATGGGTGAAACAATGTTTTTGACCCTATTATGATTGCCTTTCAGTAAATAAACCTGACATGAGCATTTGAAATGATCAAATATGCACCGAAATATAATTAGCTTTAAGACATAAATGACCAGGGGACCGTTTCACTAAGACAAAGAGCTCATAAGGAAAATCCATCATAACACAGAATCTATCATAGATTTTTAAGAGTTTTCAAAATGCGTTTCACTAAGTCTAAGATGCTCATAAAATCCAACATAAGCTAATGATAAAAATTTCCATCATAAGTTCCATAGCGTGCACAATTGGACAAAATAAATAGAAAAGTTGTCCAAAAGTGGCTGATAATATGATCCATTGAACACTTTTCAACTACATTTGACTGATTTGCTCACTGGGTGAAGAGAACAAATGTAATTTTAAAAAAGAAGATGTGTCACAGAGGACACTATTTCTGTGACACACCAGTGACATGTTGTTTTGACAAGTGGAGTTTTGACAGTTTTTAATAAAAAAGCTCGTGGAGAGCGCCAACAACCTCAACCGAAGTTGTGTCATCAAGTATACCAATATGGAGGTTAGGGGTGTACACATTTTGGTTAGACACAGCTAAATATTTGTTCAAAATGAATAGCAAATGCTTTGCAAACAACCTTGACCCTCGTGATGCCGTAAAACGTCAATGCTGTAAAATAGACGCTCTAAACAACGCCATAATTTACGAGCTATTCATTGCTCACATTTTGAAAACTTTGACTGTAAAAATCTGGATCTCTATGTAAAAGTGGAGAGATAATACGCAGTTAGGTAAATTTGACTGTTTATGATGTTTTGGTCTAACCTCGTCGTAAGTAAGGAGCGTTTCTATGAGCGTTTTTATGACTTATTCTTACTGAAACACAATTTTCAGTTTCGATCATAGCTAAGGAGGGAAATCGATTTTAAAGAATGCTTAAGAGCTAATAAGAATGTTAGTGAAATGGTACCTTGGTGCACGTTAATTGTTACGTTTGGAATTCAGAAGCTGCCGTTGACAGTATCCGTGATATTTTGAAGACCCCATCGTAATCCTAGACATCCATATTTTAACAATCACTTACTGGCATGTTTTGCTTACATAAGTTATTATAAATGTATTATTTTTGATTCTGCATCAGTATTTTAATGTTAGAAATTATGAAACATTCAATTTTCCTTGATCATCTGAGTCACCTGCAGCCCTTGATCTGTGTCTTGTTGGTCACTTTCCAGTTCTCCTATTAAAATCCAAGTCATCTTTATTTTAAAAAAGCTGCAGATACTTTTCATTTTAATAGTTCATAATGCACATTTTATACTTATTTATCGGCCGTTGTTTTTATGTTTCGTTAATATTAATTTGCTGTGACCATTGATTTACGTCCACTGCAATACACTATCAATATGTAGGAACTAAAAATATTTTAATAGCTTAGATTTTAGAAGATCCAGTTTGTGTTTGTGCAAGATTTACTGTTTTATAATGTGTTTTTGTTATTTGCAAATTTTACCATCTGATATAGTTATTTATTTAATTATTCAAATGTATTTTGTGTTACAGGTAAAGGTATTCAACAGCAACTTGTGTATACAGACCTCGGGTGTAGGACAAAAACCACCCCGGACAAAAACCACCCGGACTAAAACCCCCCCAGACATAATCCCCCCCCGGACTAAAACTACCCTGGACAAAAACCCCCTTTTTTATCTTTGAAATATTCTTTGAAAATTGTAACTATATCTTCTTATAATTTATGTATAGAAGTATAGAAAACAAGTGAAATATTAAGCTGTTCTGCGGGATGCTCGACGGATTGGCATTCTTGCCTGTAGCTGATGTTCCAGAAGGACTGAAGTATCTCAAGGAACACACACCTGAAGGTCTAGAACCTCTCATCGATTACTTTGATGCCACCTACATCTCGGGATCGTATCGCCGAATCCAGCGCCCAACTGGTCCAGATGGTAGCATTCCTCCAATGAAGATGCGCAGGATCGCACCAATGTTCCCACCTGAACTGTGGAACGTTCATGAGGTCACAATCAGCGGTGAATCTCGAACCAACAACATGTGCGAGGCATGGAACAACTCCTTCCGATCACTTGTTGGGTGTTCACATCCCAGCATATGGCGTACCATTGACAATCTTCGTAAGGATCAGAATGATGCTCGCGCCGCCATTCTTCTGGATTCCCGTGGACAGCCTCTCAAGAAGCGGGTACATCGATCCACAGTACAGCTCCAGCAGAGGCTTCACAACCTCTGTACAGATATTCGCGATGGCCGCAAATCTGTTGAGGTTACCCTGAGGGGAATAGGACACTGTATCCGCTGGAAGTAATTTTCATAGACACTGTATCCGCTGGAAGTAATTTTCATAATATATGTTGACTTTTGATATGTGTACATGTATGAATGTGTATAATTGGTTGTAAAATTATGCTATATAAAATCACCCTCACTGTATGAATGTGTATACTCATGATAATTGGTCGTATGATTGAATGAATATAAAATCACCCTCACTGTATGAATGTGTATACTCATGATAATTGGTCGTATGAATGAATGAATATGTAAATAAATACTCGCAAAAAACGTGGGTGGTTTTTGTCCAGGGTAGTTTTAGTCAGGGGGGATTATGTCCGGGGGGGTTTTAGTCCGGATGGTTTTTGTCCAGGTGGTTTTCGTCCGGGGTGGTTTTTGTCCGTACCACAGACCTCAGCCAGTTTGTGATTAATAAGGATGTTTAAAATCGGCTGTTCCGATACCAATGAATCGAATGAACACCTTGGATAACACTGCATGCACCGTTGTGACATCGTATAAAAGACTGTCCATTATATGTCTTCATATGAGGACATCTGTTTATTGTTTCAGTGGAAGCTTGAGACAGATTCATCATCCATCAACTACAACAACCATACACTTGTACACATAGAAATACAAACATAATCATGAACTTGATGCTGATGTGGTAGGGCTCATTATAATATAATTGTTACCACATCAGTTTTATAATATAATTATGTCATCAGTTAGATATAAGTTGTACTTATTATATCTAACTACATGTTTCAAGTATCCTGCCAGTGTCAGTTCTGGGATGTTGGATAAGATCAAGGTCCAGCATCACCAGATTGATAAGTGTTAATTAATTACCCAAGGCTGTTGCCTGGTGAGAAACATGTGGTGTTAGTCAAGTTGCAGTCAGAGAGTGAAGTTGCAGGCAGGCTGTGATGTAGGCTGAGGAGGGTTTTCCTCTCAGCCAAGGGCTGAGTACACTGGTGAGCTGCTGATAGGTGTCTGAAGCTTGGCTGGAAATGGTAGACTGTCAGGGTTTAATATCAACTGTTATAATAAAGATTAAGGTTGGTTAATACAGTGAAGTTTTGTTTGATAGTTCTTCTTTATATCGGTACCCCCCCCCCGTTGTTGTAATAATATTATTTATTTATTTATTTAGAGAGACCAAATCGCAGCTACGCATTGAGACAGTGCACTTACAAATGGAACATTATGAACATCAACAAACTGTTGCATTTGCCAGCAAGAAATTATTTAAAAAATATAATGAACATTAACAGTTGAATTCCTATGTCATAACTAATATCATAATTTTAATATTCTTTTAAAATGAGCATAACATTACCCTCTCTTGTGGGTACTCACATGCATATTTACTAAGAACTGGAAGACAATTAAAATACCAAGATTTGGACAATTAATCCATTGAATGTGTCAAGTATTTAGGTCACTGAAAGGTCACAATGTTAAGGACAATATTTAGGGTAAAATTACCCCATCCCTGGTCGGTACTCATATGCATATTAATTTTAGTAGGCACTAGAAGACAATTACAATATAAATATTTGGTCAATTACTCCATTAAATAGGTCAAAGGTCAAATATAGGTCAACTAAATAGGTCATATCAAGGTCACATCAAATTAAGGTAAACATTTTGTGGGGTCATGTAATATTTTTTTCACACCAATACCTTAATTAGTTTATGTAGTCTTCTAGGCCCAGGTAACAAGAAATGCAGTTGGGTCGAAATCAAATTGACAAATTCTGACAAAAAGTGGACCAACGAAAAAATAATGAAGATAGCAAAAAAGGGTTATACACCTAATAGCACTCTATCACGGGGAACCATTTAAATGACCATCTGGCTGATTTCAGTTTTTGTTGATATACCTACCCTGCCCCTGACCTGGGTTCCTGTCACATCCCTCCATAAATGGCACAATTACCGGTATAATGAAACGTCATGGCATGGGTTAACTGATGGGTGTCGGATATTTGGTTTTTGCAACCAGTGAACCAGGTTCCAGTGTTTTGCTCGCATGAGCCGAATCAACCGTGTATGCAACCGATGCCAGCAGGCTCCATGGGCCGAAACGACTATCGTATTCTAACTGGAAAGTGGGGTCCGTGGACCTTATTACATTAATTCCGCTACTAGCGTGGGCCGCGTTGACCGTAGCCAGGGGTGAGATTTAGCGCCCAAAAATGGCTTCGGGCGACTTCAATTTTTTACTACAGTGGCCCGCATGGCGACTCAAAATATTTACGGAGCTGCAATATTTTAGACGCAGCAAAAATAAACGGAATGTTAACAAACATCTCAGAAGTGTTGTCCTGGCTATATCGCATTTATGTTAACCATAAATCGTGTGTTTGTGACACGTTTGACATTGCAAGAAATGTTGCCAAACCGTAGCTGAAGCGATATCAATAGGGAGCATTCATTGTATTTTTAATCAACCACATCGACGCTCAACATGTAACTGAACGGTCATTCTACACCGAAATAATAAACGGTCATGTTAATAGTCTTTTATATAATATATCCACATGGTGCGCGGAGCGCTTCTGGTGAATTAATCGGGAACCTGGTTAAAGTTTCTCTAGGCTGGCATATATATCCACGTGGTCCGCGCATCTATTGAGCTATACAACAGCTACAGCCAGATAGAAAAAAATGTATGGTAATTGACTTTGCCGAAGCGATATCAATAGGGAGCATTCATTGTATTTTTAATCAACCACAACGACGCTCAACATGTAACTGAACGGTCATTCTACACTTTGCCTAAGTTCACAGGATCTGATGTCCTGTGACGCTGGGAGACAGGACCTGATGTCCTGTGATGCGTAGACTGTCGGTGTACCATGTTATGAAAACAAAACAATCTGTCACATGTGTATAATTGTATACTGTATTTTATTCAGTATTATGTATTACATTGTATTGATCCTGCTTTGAAAATAAATGTTTCAAAGTGGTTTGTTTTTTATTTTTGTAAATGTTCTTTATGTCCTTCATACATTCTATCTTCAAAGTAGTTACTGTTACTATCATCAAGTATTAATTAGCATGTGGGCTACCTCGGAAGCTGTCGGGCTACTTCACTTTGCAATGTTGGTAGCCCGACTGGCTACCTTCCATGACTTGCTAAATCTCACCCCTGTGTAGCTGAATTCAATAGTGACGCAGTTTTCAGCGAAGTGGGCGGAACCATCCATTTGCGTGGGCCGAAACAACTAGGCCGAACCACAGGGATGAGAGTAAAGAAAAAAACCTGAAATTATATATGCGTGGCAAAGCCACACATACGCCACGCGTAGTGGTGGCTGAGGGGGGTTCAGAGGGGGGGTGCAACCCCCATGTGTGCTCTGCGGGGGGTCTGGGGAAATGTTTGAAAACGGAGGTCTCAAGTGCTCTCTGGGAGCTGTAAATGTGGCCTAGTCAATCAGTCCAAAAAACTTGATTTTCAAACACACAAGTTTCACATATACCACAAAATATTGGTTTACCACAGAACATAAAATTTTGAAAATTCTCATACTCTACATGCCCATTTAATGTTGTAAATTTCTACATCACTGCGTACACACACGCATGCACGGCATTTGCATGCACACACACACTTATTATATATATATAATTATTTCCTGTATCATCCACCATTAGGTTCGCCACAGTTCAGATACATGTATTTAGGATTTAAACAAACAATATTTTTCCATACAGTTCCTCTGTTTCAGTATTAAGATCATTCATATCATATTGCTCCAACATGTAAGAGAACAGAAAATAGACCAACTTCACCCTGCTACCAAACATGTAAGAGAACAGAAAATAGACCAACTTCACCCTGCTACCAAACACCCCTACATCCAGTGGTGAAAATGTAGCCAAAGATGTAAGCTATACAATAAAGCAAACACGAATCAAATATGTTGAGCAGTATTGTTTTTATGATGTTTTATGTAGAAACATGTAAAATCGTAAAATTCTGTTTGTTTTGGGTTTCCCAAACACATCAAAGATGTTGAGCGGCAGGTGGATACAATGTAATTATTGGCGGGCGGCCGGCTTCCAAGAAAATTATATTGGCTTGACCTATTTCTTACACTTTGAATTTGCCAGTCAACTGAATTTGCCACACGTTGTAGTTAGGATTGCGTTGAATAACGGATATGTCGGATTATAGCACGGGCAGTGTTTAATTAATGTTCCGTAGTCAGATATTTTTATTTCCGTGATACAACGGCAGTTTCCGTAATGCCGTAATCTGCGTTAAATGTCCGTAATGGTAGGCTGCCCTGGATATAGGTTGTGAGAGACGAAGCTTCCTATTGGACAAGTTCCACCTGACTGGCAATCAACCAATCACAGCAAACGTTCTAAATCTTGATCGGAGTGATGACTTGTTTACAAAAAGCAAACTACACGTGCAACCAAATCAATATCCCCGATCTCGCCGGGAGGTTTCATGAAGAGTGGAGAGGGCTACCCACAACCCCATTTTTAAACCGGATTCACACGAATCACAGAAATGACGATTTTCACCCGGAAAATTTCTATCCCTGGAACCATCCGTCGGCGTCGGCAGAACCACCCGGGAATCGGGATGATGAGTATCCACATAGACGGAACATCTACATCATGCTGTCACGCTATGTAAATTAACTTACTGCACTGGGGCATATCCGCACATGACTGGGGCATATCCACAGACGCCTATGAGGATATGCCCTATAATGTTCTCATAATAACATGACAAGCACGTACACACAACTAGACCCGCCATTTGTTCATGTGACAGGTGCCTTATGGGTAGGCGTATTTATTGAACACCAGGGCTACAGTAGCAGTAGTTACGTGACTGTCCATTCCGTTTTCGTCCATTCACTAGATGGCAGCACCAAATCAATATCTTGCACCCAGTGCCTTTACAGTGTCCTTTCACAGTCTTCTATAAATTCAACCGTTGTGATGGATGTATTTCTCTGCCACTCCTAGTTGCCATTGTGGGCATCTACTGGACTACTGCGCATTACTGCTGGACCACAGACTTTTGCTTGTGGTTGGCTCTTGGCTTGCATACCCACATGCAAACTAGGACTAGAATGAGCATTTTCTCCAATACTCTCACCCTGCGCTAGCTGTAAGTTCAGATCTCCCAAGGTGGGGCCTCACTAGTGGAAACATGTCTTCAGTTTCTGCATTACTCTTTCCTAAGTGGAGTTCGCACAGCATAACTCCTGGGCATATGTCTAGTTTCTCCTTTACAAGGCCATACTCCCAAACCTCTTTACAGGTGATCGGAACCTAACTGCCTGGCTCTGATCTACTCGGGGTAAATCTTCATTTCTAACTTTCTTGTCGTGATACCAGTTTTGTTTCTCCTGCTTTCATCAGTTTTCTCACAGGTGTTACCACATGGGGTTTCAACGTAATTGCTGCAGTGGGAAGCCTGCTCTTTGGCAGTCTGCTATTTAGCATTTGGGTTGGGGCATAACTGTCAGATATTCTCAGCGGCATGTTCCGATACTCTAGGAGTGAAAGTTATGGATATCTCCCAGAACGTTTTGCCTTTTTCAGCAGTTTGTCATGGTTTTCACACAATTTTCCCCTTGCTCGTTACTTTGTAAGAATCTGGGACTTATTGTGACATGTTGGAATTCCCATTTCTCAGCGAAACTGTTGACAAACCTATTGTTTGGCATTGTCTGAGAAACAGTACTAGGGAATGATTAGGTACACATCGCCATTGAGGTAGTACATATTTGTGCCAATCTTGGCCCACGGACGGTCATGTATATCATGTGACATCAATGGTTTGGCAGGCTGTGCTGGACGAAATTCCTGACATATCGTGCATCTCGACAAGATATTTTCAATCTGGCCATTCATTCCAGGCCAAAATTAGACCTCTCTCGCTGTGCACTTTGTCTTGACTATGCCTTGGTAATATTCATGGATCCGACCAAGCATTTCATTCTGGAGGCTCTTTGGAACTATTATTTGATTTGATCTCATCCCTGAAATCAAAGCATTGATGCAACAGGTATGGTACATCACACTTTGTCAGCCATCCCTAAGTGGCAAGATTCCTCAGGAGTTGCAATACCAGATTGCATGCTGTAGCAGTCCGTAACTCGGTTGTCCTGCGAGATTGGCAACTTGCTCATAACCATGTTGATTTCAACCACTTCCTCTGGAGTCTGCCCAGGGGTGTTCTCAGTGACTGCTCAGCTTAACACACCAGGAATGAACATCTCCTTCCCTGGTTTCCAGACAACATTCAGGTCATACCTGAGCAACTTCAATCTCATACATTGTAGTCTTGGACTCAACTTGTTCAGTGGCTTCCGGAATATTATACAGACCAGCGGCTTATGATCCATTTCCACTGTCAGTTGCTGTCCATATACAAAGTCATGGATAGGGTACACTCGAATACGATCGTCCTCATCTGATTTTCAATGGAAGCATAATTCTGCTCTGCCTGACTGGTTCTCTTCGATGCATATGCAACTGGCTGACCAGATTGCATTATCATGACCCGTACCCGTATTTTGACGCAACTGTTGCAAGGGTAACCGGTTGATTCACATCGTAGAATTTCATAACTGGTGTTTCTGATACCAGCCTTTTTAACTCAACAAAGGCTCTCTGGTGGTGAGGCTCCCACAACCACACAACATTCGTTTTCATCAACTGGCGATGCACAGCCGTCACTTCAGACAAGTGTGGCATGAGCTTACTAAGGTATGTCATCATTCCGAGAAACATGCTCAACTCTCCCTTGCCCTGTGAAGCTGGCATATCCCATATTGCGTGGATACGGTCAGGACATGGTTTCAAACCATCCTTGCTCAACACATGACCAACATAACCAACGTTGTCTACGCCAAACTTACATTTCGGTTGGTTCAGCTTTACCCTGCTGTTCCCTATGCGGTCAAATATATTTTCAAGGCACATGTTATGGTCCTTGTCATATTAACCCCAGACGCATAAATCATCAACAATGATTCCTATGCCCTCAACATCACCAAATTCCTCTTCCATTGTATGCTGCCAGACCTCACTAGCTGACTTTATGACAAACAGCATGCGCACATAACGATACCTCCCAAACGGCGTGTTGAAAGTCGTTAGATACGAACTTTCCTCAGATAGTGGAAGTTGCCGGTATCCACTGGTGGCATTGATCACACTAAACACCTTGGCATGAGGCATGCGAGCGAGCAACTACCTCCTCAAGCGTTTTCATTGGGTAGTTCTCATGGAGGATTGCCTCATTGCGATCTGTCGGATCGATACATACTCACAACCTACCATCACTCTTACGTGTAGACATCTTCAAACTCACTAAATCAGTGGGCTCGGTAACCAGCACTATCACACCAAGTTTCACCATTTGTTCGAGCTCACATCTGACGTCTTCACAAATTTTTTGCGGTATCAACCTTGCAGGGTTATGTCTAGATTTTACAGATGTGTCATGCGAATATGGTTCTCTCTCTGCCTCGGAGTTTCCCTAGGCCCTTGAACAGCAACTCATGTTTGTTTAGGACTTTTCCAAGCTTCTTGGTTAAGTAATGAACACTGTCAGACTGACGAAACTGATTTGTGTCTGAATTCACAGACCAGAGTCTGGCTTGGGATCCCCTACTAGACAACATGTTGACATTCACACAACTGTTAGACACTAGACCTAGCTATACACATGCATCTTTACCAAGAACTGGGTCTCCATGCTTTTCGCTACATTGTCCACCTGTGTAACAGTTTTTACGTAGAGTCCGGCATCTTCATGATCATTTTCCTCATCGATCGTGGCAACTCTTCTCTTCATACACTTCAGTGACTTGACAAAATGTCCCTTCCAATTGCATGCATGGCATTCACAGTCACGTGCTGGACAGTTCTGTATACCCGCTACATGGCAATACACACAGTATTTCACCTCAGCCAGAGTGTACTATCAGTCTCTCTTGACATGGCTGTACTATCAGTCTCTCTTGACATGGCTGTTACGTACTGATCACTCAGCTCAACTACTGGGCATAACTTGATTACTTTCTCAAGTGTCAAGTCATCAGGTTGGATTGGAGGAGTTTTTCTCTGACTTTTTCCTGGGCGAATGTGGATGAATGTGGGCATGGGTTCATATCCCGCTCCTAACACCATGTAATGTTCTTAATAACATGAGTACTCATACTCCCAAGGAATCACAGTGCTACCCCAAGGGTGCTCTTTCTAAAATTGGGTAGTGCAATGCATGTCCACGTCCTCCTCATCAAGTCACTCGAATTCAACATCTTTACACTAATCCACTCAATTCAGTTATTCAAACTCACACCTTGGGTCACCACCTATATGATGATGATACATAGATTTACCTTTCCTTGGTCACACCGGATACAAATTGCTCTTTAAACCAGCTCAGGGATTGTCTCCATCATATCTTCCACTGGATGACTGACAGCAAATTAAAATTAAATGCAGATAAAACAGAGTTTCTTATTATTGCTATACAAAAGCTGCCTGGTAAACTATGCTGAGGCAAATGTCAGAACTAAAGCTTTTTCAGTTGCTGCACCGACTGTGGAACTCACTCCGTGTTAGAGTTAAGTCTGTAGGAAATAAACAACATTTCGCCGTAAACTGAAAACCCACCTGTCTAAACTTGCTTATCCTCCATAGCTCCCCAGCGTACCAATCCAAATGTTTATAACTGGAACTGCTTATCGATTATGAACTGCTTAGCTCCTTTTGTTTTTGTTCATTGCCGCGCTTGGGTCTCACTAGGATTTTAGCACAATAGAAGTATTTTACATATTACATATATGATATATTATTATTTATTTAACTTCATCAGATGAACATGTTTGTTTTGTTTTATTCTTCAGTTTCCATCTGCAGAAAAAAAGGACAAAATGTTTGATATTTTCTAAGCATTACAGACACTTGCCTGGCCACAGCCTCATGGCAACGGGTACCAGGAAACTGGAACAAACGTTTTGATATCCCGAGATAACCAATAATATCATAGTTAACATACTTGTGGGATGTTGTTGTCGTATGGACTTTCTACCCTGTTGCCAGTCGTTGTCTCTCTTGTTTCCTAAAAACAACGTGTTCTTCATATATATATATATATATATATATATATATATATATATATATATATATATATATATATATATATGTGTGTGTGTGTATTAAAACAATTAAAACCCATTAGTTTCTTACACTGGTATGTTACATAATACATTGCCCCACTGACTGTTACAACTTGCCCTGCATCAGGGTAAATTATAACAAATTAGGAGACCTCATAAAACTTATCATTGCATAAATATGTATTACATTACATTACTCTGAAAGTTTCAGCTCTCTGTGTTCTATAACAGTGAAGTAATAAAATAAAGTACGTTTTGAGTACACCCTCACCTTAAGCATTTCTTTATGCACTTGCTATAAGCAGAGATATTTGTGGTTTTGTTGGCATTAAAAAAATTTGATTGGGTAACAATTCAAACCGCAGTCCTGAAACATGCTGTTTATGTTACATCTAGACCCGCTCTCCCCTATGTATGATGTGAGAGACGTGTACCTGGTCAGGTTGTCCAAGTACTGATTGGTCAGGCTGCACCAGTAGGCTGACATAATTGCTTCTTGGTTTCTGAAAGTCAGATATTTCACCCATGTAATATACTGTGTAGCGCATACAATAACTGAATATGAGGTGGACAATAATGCGAAAGTAGGCGCTTTAGATTAATATATTTGCTCATGCTGATATGAATGCCCATGGGCCAGTAGACATGTGTAATGTGTTACTGATATGAATGCCCATGGGCCAGTAGACATGTTCAATGTGCATATAGGTATTTTACACTACACTGGTCATTAATGATTTCTTTTTGCAACACTGATATGAATGCCAATGGGCCAGTAGACATGTGTAATGTGTTACTGATATGAATGCCCATGGGCCAGTAGACATGTTTAATGTGCAGTATTCACCACTAGGTATTTTACACTACACTGGTCATTAACAATTTCTTTTTGCAACACACTGTTTAATTATCTAATAATAACATCAATTTGTAAAAAAAGAGCAGCATGATAATTATCTGGCCAATCATAATATGTTCATTACCTCCAATGCTATATTCTGGATGCATAAAATGGAAAACTAATTTATTACAGTTGTGATATTGTAAACAAACTTGTAAACATCTCGCATAATAATAATAGCCCTGCCAATGGCACACAGGAATAGCATCTATAAGTGGTAAATAACACACACCAGTTCTTGGTCATTGCTGTTCTTGTTTTCAGCATCTTCCTGTTTCTGAAACAAAATGTACCTCAGCACATTATTTTAAACATGTTTTCGTTTGCACAAAATACCCTGTATAGCGATAGACTGCCACAACCACCTGTCTACCTACAAGACTGCCACAACCACCTGTCTACCTACAAGACTGCCACAACCACCTGTCTACCCACAAGACTGCCACAACCACCTGTCTACCTACAAGACTGCCACAACCACCTGTCTACCTACAAGACTGCCACAACCACCTGTCTACCTACAAGACTGAATCTTTCCCTGGTAGCATCCAGTGCATGCATAGCACTGACCATTTATTAATTGATAGAAATGGCACATGCAAAATGTCAATTTAAATGTGTGCCCTATTCCGTGTTCCTGTTTGTGTAGTCCCTGGTTTATATATATATATATATATATATATATATATATATATATATATATATATATATATATATATATATATATATATATATATATATAGGATATTATACATATATATATATATTGGATTCATGCTTAAGGGGTGTTAGTGGAAGATATATAAACCAGTGAGATTACCACAAAATTAAGTGTTCACGTGCAGTCAAATACATATATTATACTTTAACCCATACACTAACTTTTACCATGGATTTCATTTGCTTTAATAAATGCAAAAAGCCATTTACTTACATGCAAGGGTAGATAATAAGATATGTGAGAGATGTTTACCTTGTAAGGTTGTAGGGGTATGTTGGCATAATGGCCTTTTGGTTTCTGAAAATCACAGCACACCATTTCTACGTTGTGGTGTAAACGTGCACACTATTCTTTGAAAATACAAGTTCATACCATGCGTGAATATACCACAGAGAACATACAGTAACTGGCTACTGTATCTGGGTAAATTGTGACACATTAGGAGACCTCATAAAATGTACCATTGCGCAAATGTGTATTGCATTAAGCATTTATTGATGCAATTGCTATTTGCTAAAGATATTTGCGATTTCATTGGCATTAAAAAAGTTTCGATTGTAATTCAATCATGCACAGTAATTTGAGTCTGAAAGACAACTTCAAACCTACGTCAAATACTGCATAGCACATACAATAACATATGAGGTGGACAATAATACGAGAGTGGGTGCTTTAGAATCGTACATAATTGCTTCTTGGTTCCTGAAAGTCAGATATTTCACCCATGTAATATACTGTGTAGCGCATACAATAACTGAATATGAGGTGGACAATAATGCAAAAGTGGGCACTTTAGATTAGATTACGTGTAGACATCTTCAAACTCACTAAATCAGTGGGCTCGGTAACCAGCACTATCACACCAAGTTTCACCATTTGTTCGAGCTCACATCTGACGTCTTTACAAATTTTTTGTGGTATCAACCTTGCAGGGTTATGTCTAGATTTGACAGATGTGTCATGCGAATATGGTTCTCTCTCTGCCTCGGAGTTTCCCTAGGCCCTTGAACAGCAACTCATGTTTGTTTAGGACTTTTCCAAGCTTCTTGGTTAAGTAATGAACACTGTCAGACTGACGAAACTGATTTGTGTCTGAATTCACAGACCAGAGTCTGGCTTGGGATCCCCTATTAGACAACATGTTGACATTCACACAACTGTTAGTTGTGTGAATGTAGACCTAGCTATACACATGCAACTTTACCAAGAACTGGGTCTCCATGCTTTTCGCTACATTGTCCACCTGTGTAACAGTTTTTACGTAGAGTCCGGCATCTTCATGATCATTTTCCTCATCGATTGTGGCAACTCTTCTCTTCATACACTTCGGTGACTTGACAAAATGTCCCTTCCAACTGCATGCATGGCATTCACAGTCACGTGCTGGACAGTTCTGTATACCCGCTACATGGCAATACACACAGTATTCACAGCTCATCCTTCGAGACATCACAGTTTTGGTCAACTAAGATGGCATATCAGAGTCCTCCATTGTTGCAGGCTTTCTCTGGTGGTGATCTTTGACTTTGTGAACTGCTTTCACCTCAGCCAGAGTGTATTATCAGTCTCTCTTGACATGGCTGTACTATCAGTCTCTCTTGACATGGCTGTACTATCAGTCTCTCTTGACATGGCTGTTACGTACTGATCACTCGGCTCAACTACTTGGCATAACTTGATTACTTTATCAAGTGTCAAGTCATCAGGTTGGATTGGAGGAGTTTTTCTCTTGACTTTTTCCTGGGCGAATGTAGATGAATGTGGGCATGGGTTCATATCCCACTCCTAACACCATGTAATGTTCTCAATAACATGAGTTCTCATACTCCCACAGACTCACAGTGCTACCCCAAGGGTGCTCTTTCTGAAATTGGGTAGTGCAATGCATGCCCACGTCCTCCTCATCAAGTCACTCGAATTCAACATCTTTACACTACTCCACTCAATTCAGTTATTCAGTCACACCGGATACAAATTGCTCTTTAAACCAGCTCAGGGATTGTCTCCATCATATCTTCCACTGGATGACTGACAGCAAATTAAAATTAAATGCAGATAAAACAGAGTTTCTTATTATTGCTACACAAAAGCAGCATGGTATGCTGAGGCAAATGTCAGAACTAAAGCTTTTTCAGTTGCTGCACCGACTGTGGAACTCACTCCGTGTTAGAGTTAAGATTAAAAAGTCTGTAGGAAATATAACATTTCGCCGTAAACTGAAAACCCACCTGTATAAACTTGCTTATCCTCCATAGCTCCCCAGCGTACCAATCCAACTGTTTACAACTGGAACTGCTTATCGATTATGAACTGCTTAGCTCCTTTTATTTTTGTTCATTGCTGAGCTTGGGTCTCACTAGGATTTTAGCACAACATAAGTTTTTATATATTATATATATCATATATTATTATTTATTTAACTTCATCGGATGATGTTTGTGAAAACGGCTTATTTTATTATGTAAAGCAAAAACTACATCGACCAGTACACATAAATGTGTGCCTGCATGCATGAGCGTGCATGCACGAGCGTGCGTGCATATGTAAGCTCAGCATGGTCAGAATATTTTGTTTTATTCTTCAGTTTCCATCTGCAGAAAAAAAGGACAAAATGTTTGATATTTTCTAAGCATTAGACACTTCCCTGGCCACAGCCTCATGGCAATGGGTACCAGGAAACTGGAACAAACGTTTTGATATCCCGAGATAACAAATAATATCATAGTTAACATACTTGTGGGATGTTGTTGTCGTATGGACTTTCTACCCTGTTGCCAGTCATTGTCTCTCTTGTTTCCTAAAAACAATGTGTTCTTCATATATATATATATATATATATATATATATATATATATATATATATATATATATATATATATATATATATATATATATATATATATATATATATATATGTGTGTGTGTATTAAAACAATTAAAACCCATTAGTTTCTTACACTGGTATGTTACATAATACATTGCCCCACTGACTGTTACAACTTGCCCTGCATCAGGGTAAATTATAACAAATTAGGAGACCTCATAAAACTTATCATTGCATAAATATGTATTACATTAAGCATTTCTTTATGCACTTGCTATAAGCAGAGATATTTGTAGTTTTGTTGGCATTAAACAAATTTGATTGGGTAACAATTCAAACTGCAGTCCTGAAATATGCTGTTTATGTTATATCTAGACCCGCTCTCCCCTATGTATGATGTGAGAGACGTGTACCTGGTCAGGTTGTCCAAGTACTGATTGGTCAGGCTGCACCAGTAGGCTGACATAATTGCTTCTTGGTTTCTGAAAGTCAGATATTTCACCCATGTAATATACTGTGTAGCGCATACAATAACTGCCTATGAGGTGGACAATAATGCGAAAGTAGGCGCTTTAGATTAATATATTTGCTCATGCTGATATGAATGCCCATGGGCTAGTAGACATGTGTAATGTGTTACTGATATGAATGCCCATGGGAAGGTAGACATGTGTAATGTGTTACTGATATGAATGCCCATGGGCCAGTAGACATGTTTAATGTGCAGTATTCACCACTAGGTATTTTACACTACACCGGTCATTAACGATTTCTTTTTGCAACACATTGTTTAATTATCTAATAATAACATCAATTTGTAAAAAAAGAGCAGCATGATAATTATCTGGCCAATCATAATATGTTCATTACCTCCAATGCTATATTCTGGATGCATAAAATGGAAAACTAATAATATATTGTAAACAAACTTGTAAACATCTCACATAATAATTATAGCCCTGCCAATGGCATACAGGAATAGCATTAATAAGTGGTAAATAACACACACCAGTTCTTGGTCATTGCTGTTCTTGTTTTCAGCATCTTCCTGTTTCTGAAACAAAATGTACCTCAGCACATTATTTTAAACATGTTTTCGCTTGCACAAAATACCCTGTATAGCGATAGACTGCCACAACCACCTGTCTACCTACAAGACTGCCACAACCACCTGTCTACCTACAAGACTGCCACAACCAATTGTCTACCTACAAGACTGCCACAACCACCTGTCTACCTACAAGACTGTCACAACCACCTGTCTACCTAGAAGACTGCCACAACCACCTGTCTACCTACAAGTCTGAATCTTTCCCTGGTAGCATCCAGTGCACGCATAGCACCGACCATTTATTAATTGATAGAAATGGCACATGCAAAATGTCAATTTAAATGTGTGCCCTATTCCATGTTCCTCTTTGTGTAGTCCCTGTTTTATATATATATATATATATATATATCCAATATATATATATATTGGATATTATACATATATATATATATATATGTAATATACTGTGTAGCGCATACAATAACTGCCTATGAGGTGGACAATAATGCGAAAGTGGGCACTTTAGATTAGTATATTTGCCCATGCTGATATGAATGCCCATGGGCCAGTAGACATGTGGAAAGTGTTACTGATATGAATGCCCATGGGCCAGTAGACATGTGGAATGTGTTACTGATATGAATGCCCATGGGCCAGTAGACATGTGGAATGTGTTACTGATATGAATGCCCATGGGCCAGTCGACATGTGTAATGTGTTACTGATATGAATGCCCATGGGCCAGTAGACATGTGGAATGTGCAGTATTCACCACTAGGTATTTTACATCACTGGTCATTAATGATTTCTTTTTGCAACACATTGTTTAATTATCTAATAATAACATCAATTCATAAAAAAGAGCAGCATGATAATTATCTGGCCAATCATAATATGTTCATTACCTCCATTGCTATATTCTGAATGCATCAAATGGAAAACTAATTTATCACAGTTGTGATATTGTAAACATCTCGCATAATAATAATAGCCCTGCCAATGGCATACAGGAATAGCATCTATAAGTGGCAAATAACACACACCAGGTCTTGGTCATTGCTGTTCTTGTTTTCAGCATCTTCCTGTTTCTGAAACAAAATGTACCTCAGCACATTATATTTTAAACATGTTTTCGCTTGCACAAAATACCCTGTATAGCGATAGACTGCCACAACCACTTGTCTACCTACAAGTTTGAATCTTTCCCTGGTAGCATCCAGTGCACTTATAGCACTGACCATTTATTAATTGATAGAAATGGCACTTGTCAATTTAAATGTGTGCCCTATTCCGTGTTCCTGTTTGTGTAGTCCCTGTTTTATATATATATATATATATATATATATATATATATATATATATATATATATATATATATATATATATATATATATATATATATATATATATATATATATATATCCAATATATATATAAGATTACCACAAAATTAAGTGTTCACGTGCAGTCAAATACATAAATGCAAAAAGCCATTTACTGAGTTGCAAGGGTAGATAATAAGATATGTGAGAGATGTTTACCTTGTAAGGTTGTAGAGGTATGTTGACATAATGGCCTTCTGATTTCTGAAAATCACAGGACACCATTTTTACGCTGTGATGTAAATGTGCACACTATTCTTTGAAAAGACAAGTTCATACCATGCGTGAATATACCACAGAGAACATACAGTAACTGGCTACTGTGTCTGGGTAAATTGTGACACATTAGGAGACCTTATAAAATGTACCATTGCGCAAATGTGTATTGCATTAAGCATTTATTGATGCACTTGCTATTTGCTGGAGATATTTGTGATTTCATTGGCATTAAAAAAGTTTCAATTGTAATGCAATCACGCACAGTAATTTGAGTCTGAAAGACAACTTCAAACCCACGTCAAATACTACATAGCACATACAATAACATATGAGGTGGACAATAATACGAGAGTGGGTGCTTTAGAATCATATATTTGCCCATGCTGATATGAATGCCCATTGGACATTCAGTAGACTTTCTTGTTATTAAGAATGTATAAAGTATTGAAGTACCCACACATTATGGTAACAGAAAATGAACTAAGACGTTTCCACAGTTATTACTGCCTGTCTGCTAATGATATGTAATGTATTATATTGTGTAATGCCCTTTCTGGTGATTTAAACACCATGTGGATTTAGACATGTGTAATGTGCAGTATTCACCACCAGGTATTTTACATTACACTTGTCATTAAGTATTTCTTTTTGCAACACATTGTTTAATTATCTAATAATAACATCAATCTGTTTAAAAATGCAGCATGATAATTATCTTCCCAATCATAATATCTTCATTACCTCCGACGCTATATTCTAATTTATCACAGTTGTGATATTGTAAACAAACTTTGCATCTGTCATGATAATAGCCCTGTGAATGGTAGGCCATATACAAGAATAGCCCTGTGAATGGTAGGCCCTATACAAGAATAGCCCTGTGAATGGTAGGCCCTATACAAGAATAGCCCTGTGAATGGTAGGCCCTATACAAGAATAGCCCTGTGAATGGTAGGCCCTATACAAGAATAGCATCTATAAGTTGTAAATAACACATACGAGTTCTGGGTCATTGCTGCTCTTGTTTTCGACATCTTCCTGTTTCTGAAACAAAATGAATGTTGATGTCACTCAGGCAAATCTCTCATTCAGTGTTTACATGTGATTGTAATAGTGTTCACATGTGATTGTAATAGTGTTCACATGTGATTGTAAGTGTTCACATGTGATTGTAATAGTGTTCACATGGATTGTAATAGTGTTCACATGTGGTTGTAATAGTGTTCACATGTGATTGTAATAGAATTCACATGTGATTATAATAGTGTTCACATGTGATTGCAATAGTCATCTACATTCAGTTATTTTCCCCCTTAAAGTCACAATTACTTCATTTGCTCATCTCATTTCAGGCTCATTTCACAAAACAATCGAACATGTCTAGTATCAACTATGACATGCAAGGTCATTTGTGCAAATTTGCTTAGTGTTGATGAAATCATCAGATAAACTATTAAATAAAATTTTATCTGATCTAAGCGAAAACAGGGGAAAAGGTAAAAGCACACATTTTGCAATTTCATCGCCAATTTTCATTTTGAACCCACAAACTGGTTTCTTAAGTCAATGTGTTGTAGATGCACCATTCTGATTTATATAGTATGGTCAAAACACTTACCAAGAGATTATCTCACTGAAATTGTTTAACTTTACAATAACATACTAGCTGCCAGCTGAAAAATAAATGTCGGCTCAAGGCTATTCACTTTCATAAGTTACCGGCTGTGGCGTATCTAGGATCTCACAAAGGGGGAGGCCAAAGGGGGAGGCCAAACTGGTTACATATGAAAAAATCAAGGCAAAGGGAGGCCTTGGCCCAATGCCCCCCAAAACAAAAAATACACCACTGGTAACCTGATCTAACAACCATAATCAATTCTTTCAATGATTTATTTGTTAACTGAATTTTATAATATATTTTTTAAGCATAATAGCAATAAATTTTTTTTTTCATGTTTCATTCATGTAACCAAAAATATTTTCATATGGTTTGGTTGCAATCAAATTCAATCCTGTTGAAGACCCTCTAATGTGTTACATTGTGTTACGCCCTGTCCGTGGAGTGCTGATTTACACATGTGTAGTGCAATAGCTTTCTCTAGGTTGTTTACATTGCCTCTGTACAATAATTGTTTCCTTTAACAGCATATTGTTTAATTATCTAAAAGTATCAACAAATTTATTTAAAGAACACCATGAAAATTTCTGCACAATCATAATATGTTCATCAGTACATTATGGATGCAGGACAGTTGATCAAACTCCCCACCAGTGGCGCCACTAACCATCTTTTCCACTGCCACATTTGATGTGAAGATTCTGCGCATCTTTATTTCATTTGGTAAACTCCTAATTTTTGTCAAGAAATATCTCAGTTTCAATTGCGTAAAATTTAAACCATGGGCCAGATTGGGGAACTAAAATTTTTTTTGGACGCTTATAACATACACATCGCAGGATCGAATGTCATCGGAAGTATAACCTGTACTTCAAATCAGAGAGTCGGAAAGAACTAAATGTCACGTGATTTCACCTTTATGTTAGAGTTATATTATACACCAGAGGTGTCGCGGGTTATTCTGGGTACCGTTTATTAATTTGTCACAGTTGTGGCATTTTAAGCAAACTTCACATATGCCGTCATAGCCCTGCTAATGGCATACATTGATAGCATGAATTACATAATTAAATAACACATACCTGTTCTGGCTCGTTGCTGCTCTTGTTTTCAACATCCTCCTGTTTCTGAAACATAATGAATGTACATGTCACTCTGGCAAATCTCTCTTGTTTTGACATGTTTTCTTAGCTACCACATATCGATTGTCGATGGCAGTACAACTTGTACTTTAAATTAGAGAGTCGGAAAGAATTAGTGGTAATCATTAACTAGATTGGCCTAATTTATTTACGCTGAACGACATTATTACCTAAATTTTTCTGTGCAAATGCATTCATTCAATCATTCCATGTACAAAAAGCTTACATTCATTAAGAATATTGTTTTTTTGCAGTCTAAATAGCGCTGCAGAAGGCATCTGCGGTGAGTGAAAATGTAAACTGCTGGCGCTCACCAAAGAATGCATCGCTGCGTTAATTGGACCGAAAAAGTGCACAAAAACACAATGTTTTTAAAAGAATATGTGCTTTTTTGTACGTGGAATGGTGGGCAATGATTGAATGAATGCACTGGCATAGAACAAATGAGATAAACATGTCATTCAGTGGCATAAATAAGTTAGGCCAATTTAGTTCATGATTATACCGAATTAGTTTCAGCAAAGAATACATCTTACCAACAATAACGCTTGCCGATATTAAACAGAAATCACAACTCTACCATCAGAATGCAAAAATCGGCTAATCTGATGATTGAATGACTTCAAATGCGATTGACCATGCATTGACATAGATACGTGATTGTTTCATCACACGGCAAGATTCGCACAAATTACAAGTTGTACTTTCGTCGAAAATGTCACGCGATTTCACTTTTATATGATACACCAGAGGGCGCCGTGGGTTATTCCGGGTAGCGTATATTCATTTGTAACAGTTGTGGCATTTTAAGCAAACTTTACATATGACATTATAGCCTTGCTAATGGTATACATATAATAGCATAAAATGATTAAATAACACATACCTGCGCTGGCTCATTGCTGCTCTTGTTTTCAACATCCTCCTCTTTCTGAAACATAACAAATCTCTCTTACTTGCTGTTTTGACAACGAGGTTTTCTTAGCTACCTCATATGACTTACAATTTTACTATTAGATAAATATAATTTACTTTATGTGGTTCCAACTATCGGAGTCAGACCACAGTTGAGAATTGTATTGGTGGCCATGTTAACGTTTTGTCTGATTATAAGAAAACGTGACCACTAAAAATTCTGAAACTTTTTCACAGAAACTGCCATCATCTCATTGACATGCTGACCAAGTTTTATCAAAATCACATACCTCCAGCTCTTTTAAATCGCCCCGACGTGCGATGCCTATCAATTTTGACAAAAATAGCCATGTATTCATGCGCCCATGTGGCCCATAGCAGAAAAATTCCCCAAAAATCCCTCCGCCAGTTAAAAAATGCACTGTTTCACAGCCAATAGCTTCTACAAACAAACCTGTGAATATGACTGCTCAAATGCACTTATGTCACATCATATGAATTCTTTAAATTCACATATCGCAATTTAATACGCCCTACATTCGTGTGAAACAATAAACAGGAAGGTCAACTGTGGTCTTACCCCAAATAGGGAATTTTTTTGTTTGGGAAAGTGTCAAATTTTATATCAAATTGCGGCACAGTGTATATGTAGACACATTATGGAACACTCCTGCTTGTCAAGTCATTATTATTTGTTTGACAGCCAAGTCTAAACAATGCTTTGCCTGTATTATTAGCTGAAAACCAGTCACATAATTTATAGGTCGATTTTGACACTTGACAAATCATAGATCATATACACTAGATTTACATAGCACTGCGAACCAATGAAGCCTGCTTACTGTCTCTTTGAATATACTAATGAGTTTATTTTTAAAATTAGTATTCATATAATTGCTTGATTTTAAACCAAACATGGCATAACGTTGTAAGAAAATTGGAAATTTTTCACATTTAACAGGATTTAGGGTAAATTCCAATGTGTCAGGTTTGTCAAATTTTATTGTTTATGTGACTGCTTTCATACTTCTAGTTGATAAGATACAAGGCGAACGGCTTGATTTCGATACGCCACCATAAAAGGGTATCACATGACCAGATGCCAGTCGCGGCCAGATTTGAAAATGCTGATCTACGCAGTGCTTCCAGTGGGTGTGACACAACCAAAATACAACTATTCTGTCCAAATTTGTTACACAATGTTGCTAACGCACTGGGCCACAACACAAATATCACCAATGACCGCTCTAGTCCAAAATGGCTACCTGTTCCGTCACATACTTGTGTCATACCCCCTAATTTTCGCCAACTTTCCATTTTGGCATCCGATCTGTACCATGATGTTCATGATTGCTACTGCTGTCTACCTTTTCCAAGCAAACTGTGCAAACTGTTTACTTTTCCTATCAACCTGTGCCTATGGGAATGATTATATCTTATGTAAACCACTTCAGAGTTATGGTTAGCTAGGAATGGGGTTAGCTAGATATGGGGTTAGCCAGGGATGTGGTTAGCTAGAGATGGGGTTAGCTACGGTTAGGGTTGCAAAGTACTGCACACAACATGAAATTGGTATTGATATGTGGTGAATAGACATTTTGGAAAGGCAACAGTTATTGTTGATATTAAAAATTGCTTATTGTAGACTTTTAGCTTACCACAAGCTCTATAATGCTATTTTAGCATATGAAAAATAAACAAATTATATTTATTAGCAATGAAATATGATATTAAACATCAACTTGCGCAATATATCAGCTCGTGCACATCAAATGTTATAGTACAAAACTAAAATGTACATTTATTTGACATGTTTTATATTTAGTAGATCGGTTATAGGACACCTCCTAAGGGAGACTGTTAAACAGTTTAAATAGTAGCAGCGTTTAACCAGTAATGATCTTGTTGACTAGATGGAATCAATAACATCTATATAATAATATAATATTATCCAGTCTGACACCGACAATTGTCTAAGTCAAACCCACACAAAATGGGACAGGTTAGCAACCGTTTTTATTTATTTATTTATTTTCAAAAATATGAGCCCTAATTATATTATCAGAATTGCAAATTATAAAAATTATAAGAAATTTGTTATAACAAACTAATAATTTCATCCAAATTACGTGTAATATCCACAATTAAGCTAATAACAACGACCAAAACATAAGCATATCAACATTTTATAACCGTGTTTGTGACCCCGACTTCCGTCTATTTGGAGTCAGACCACAGTTGAGAATTGCATTGGTGGCCATGTTAACGTTTTGTCTGATTATAAGAAAACGTGACCACTAAAAATTCTGAAACTTTTTCACAGAAACTGCCATCATCTCATTGACATGCTGACCAAGTTTTATCAAAATCACATACCTCCAGCTCTTTTAAATCGCCCCGACGTGCGATGCCTATCAATTTTGACAAAAATAGCAATGTATTCATGCGCCCACGTGGCCCATAGCAGAAAAATTCCCCAAAAATCCCTCCACCAGTTAAACTCTTTAAAAAATGCACTGTTTCACAGCCAATAGCTTCTACAAACAAACCTGTGAATATGACTGCTCAAATGCACTTATGTCACATCATATGAATTCTTTAAATTCACATATCGCAATTTAATACGCCCTACATTCGTGTGAAACAATAAACAGGAAGGTCAACTGTGGTCTTACCCCAAATAGGGAATTTTTTTGTTTGGGAAAGTGTCAAATTTTATATCAAATTGCGGCACAGTGTATATGTAGACACATTATGGAACACTCCTGCTTGTCAAGTCATTATTATTTGTTTGACAGCCAAGTCTAAACAATGCTTTGCCTGTATTATTAGCTGAAAACCAGTCACATAATTTATAGGTCGATTTTGACACTTGACAAATCATAGATCATATACACTAGATTTACATAGCACTGCGAACCAATGAAGCCTGCTTACTGTCTCTTTGAATATACTAATGAGTTTATTTTTAAAATTAGTATTCATATAATTGCTTGATTTTAAACCAAACATGGCATAACGTTGTAAGAAAATTGGAAATTTTTCACATTTAACAGGATTTAGGGTAAATTCCAATGTGTCAGGTTTGTCAAATTTTATTGTTTATGTGACTGCTTTCATACTTCTAGTTGATAAGATACAAGGCGAACGGCTTGATTTCGATACGCCACCATAAAAGGGTATCACATGACCAGATGCCAGTCGCGGCCAGATTTGAAAATGCTGATCTACGCAGTGCTTCCAGTGGGTGTGACACAACCAAAATACAACTATTCTGTCCAAATTTGTTACACAATGTTGCTAACGCACTGGGCCACAACACAAATATCACCAATGACCGCTCTAGTCCAAAATGGCTACCTGTTCCGTCACATACTTGTGTCATACCCCCTAATTTTCGCCAACTTTCCATTTTGGCATCCGATCTGTACCATGATGTTCATGATTGCTACTGCTGTCTACCTTTTCCAAGCAAACTGTGCAAACTGTTTACTTTTCCTATCAACCTGTGCCTATGGGAATGATTATATCTTATGTAAACCACTTCAGAGTTATGGTTAGCTAGGAATGGGGTTAGCTAGATATGGGGTTAGCCAGGGATGTGGTTAGCTAGAGATGGGGTTAGCTACGGTTAGGGTTGCAAAGTACTGCACACAACATGAAATTGGTATTGATATGTGGTGAATAGACATTTTGGAAAGGCAACAGTTATTGTTGATATTAAAAATTGCTTATTGTAGACTTTTAGCTTACCACAAGCTCTATAATGCTATTTTAGCATATGAAAAATAAACAAATTATATTTATTAGCAATGAAATATGATATTAAACATCAACTTGCGCAATATATCAGCTCGTGCACATCAAATGTTATAGTACAAAACTAAAATGTACATTTATTTGACATGTTTTATATTTAGTAGATCGGTTATAGGACACCTCCTAAGGGAGACTGTTAAACAGTTTAAATAGTAGCAGCGTTTAACCAGTAATGATCTTGTTGACTAGATGGAATCAATAACATCTATATAATAATATAATATTATCCAGTCTGACACCGACAATTGTCTAAGTCAAACCCACACAAAATGGGACAGGTTAGCAACCGTTTTTATTTATTTATTTATTTTCAAAAATATGAGCCCTAATTATATTATCAGAATTGCAAATTATAAAAATTATAAGAAATTTGTTATAACAAACTAATAATTTCATCCAAATTACGTGTAATATCCACAATTAAGCTAATAACAACGACCAAAACATAAGCATATCAACATTTTATAACCGTGTTTGTGACCCCGACTTCCGTCTATTTGGAGTCAGACCACAGTTGAGAATTGCATTGGTGGCCATGTTAACGTTTTGTCTGATTATAAGAAAACGTGACCACTAAAAATTCTGAAACTTTTTCACAGAAACTGCCATCATCTCATTGACATGCTGACCAAGTTTTATCAAAATCACATACCTCCAGCTCTTTTAAATCGCCCCGACGTGCGATGCCTATCAATTTTGACAAAAATAGCAATGTATTCATGCGCCCACGTGGCCCATAGCAGAAAAATTCCCCAAAAATCCCTCCACCAGTTAAACTCTTTAAAAAATGCACTGTTTCACAGCCAATAGCTTCTACAAACAAACCTGTGAATATGACTGCTCAAATGCACTTATGTCACATCATATGAATTCTTTAAATTCACATATCGCAATTTAATACGCCCTACATTCGTGTGAAACAATAAACAGGAAGGTCAACTGTGGTCTTACCCCAAATAAGGTGAAGGGCATACTACTGTATATGTGGTGCCACCTATGAAATGAAGTGAAACCTACTCTATATGTAGTGCCACCTATCAGATGAAGGGAATACTAATGTATATGGGGCGCCACCATAGAGTTACATCATTAATCATCTCCCTATAAACAAGAGCGATAAGCCAGCTCACTGCCGTGAAGTGGGCGTGGACCACTGGCCGGCATTTCATTGCACAGCAGAAACAGTTGCATCCACTGCACGACACATAGGGTAGTACTGTTTATAGTGTGAACATAGCATGTTACAAATAGTTGTCTAACATATGTAAGTAAGTAAGTAAGTGAGTAAGTAAGTTAATTTATTTCCTCCTCGCCATCATCATGTACAATATAAGCCTAAGGCAAACAAAAGCAATGAAGATGAGGTGGCTACCAGAGAAGTATAAACTTATCGGGCTAGTCATTTGTTCTTAATGGGGCATGGCCCCCAGACTGATTAATAATTTGGATGAGGGTGGTCCCAGCAGTTGTGTTATAAGTCTGGGCAGTTGGGTTGTTCATACCGGAATGAGCATCGTGCATTAGTGTTAAACTTTCCAAGACAAACATTTTAGAGGCTTGATACAGACAGCTGTGGGACAACGAATATGGTTATTTCCTGTGTGGCTTACAGCTGTACGAATCGACAGAAGACAGGATTTAACATCTCGTTATTTTCAGGTAATTTATGTCGCAAATGTTTGTGCTGTGTTAGTGTATATGTGAATGAATGTAACAGTTTCGAAAATGTTCTGAAACATCAATATATTACAGATACGTTTGTTTTTCTTGGGGGTAGCATACATTAAGTGTTTCCCACTAGTCACATTGATTGGGTACAACATAAAATGTTATAGGGGTAGGATTCAGTTTAATAAATAATGTGTGCGTGCGTGTATGCATATTTGTAAATCTTTTTTAAAACTCTACTAGATGTTAGCTCATTAATAACATTTTTGTTCTTTATTAAGTAATCTGCATTTAATGAGGCTCTACCTTTTTGGTCGTCTTTGCCTTTTCATCGTTGTATGAACCACTATCATATAACTCATTCTGTACACACTGCAACATTCATTGCATTCTATGCATTTGTTTGACAAACCATGTGAAAGGGTGCCTACTAAAACAATTGACAGCTTAAATGAGAGAGCACATTTATTTGCATGAGGCGTGTCCTTGGGCAAGTTGGCCCAGATAACATTCGAGAAAGATCTTGATCTGCAGATGGAAATGGCTGTGATGGAGCAGCTGGGGAATGTGTTGGAAGATGGGAAAAATATATTTGTGGGACCTTAGAGAAGAATGTTCAACAGGGCTTAATGAGATTTTGACCACTTGCAGTCATTAGCTAATACATGTATAGAGCACTTTGATATACAAGGTGCATGGATATATTGTGCACGTAATAAGGTATTAGGTATATATAGCTATGTAGTAATAATCTCTTATTAGTACTGTTCTTGCAGTGCAGCAGCATGAATGTCACTGGTCCATGCCAGCATCACTTTATCATGTGTCAACTGATAAGAGCTCAGAGGTCTTGTTTTACTAAGGGGTGTTCTATTTATGTCTATGGGTGCCACCTATTATAAGCCAAACACAGCATCATGTTAACAATCTCAGAAGTGTGTGCGCGTGGATGTGTGCATGCATGCGTGCATGCGTGTGTTAATGCATGTGCCTGCGAGTAATGATGTGCCCTGTTTTCAACACATAACACAGTTAATAATACTGTTGTGTCCATTGCAGTTTTAACACTATCGCCACCTACTGACATATTTACTGTACCATATCATGCTGTGCACTGTCTTACAGGAGGCCTACCAAATGTTATGCCACATATTCACGTTATTACATAATCCCAATAACAGACACAGCATGTTCATGTAACCGTTGTAACGAGTCTGCAATATGAAGCAGTTACCTCTAAGTCAGTTTCCTCTATCACGTTGTCACAGCCCTTACTATCAGCAACATCCTCTTTCTGAAACAAAATATAATATACCGCTTAAATATTGCAATGCATCAGCACATATTTTTAACCTCACTAAATTATTTTTTAAATGTTTTTGCTTGCACAAAATAACCTGTATAGCGATAGTTGAGATTACAACAAAATTAATTGTTCAAATGCAGTCAAATAAACATATTTATATTTTTTTAAAGAAATCACTAAGTGGATAGATGAAGGATCACCAGTAGATATTATCTACTTAGATTTCCAGAAAGCTTTCAACAAAGTGCCACATCAAAGATTACTACCTAAATTAAAAGCCCATGGTATCAGGGATGGCATAATCGACTGGATAGAAAAATGGCTGACTGACAGAAAACAGCGTGTTGTAGTAGATGGGAAGGTTTCAAACTGGAAATTAGTTTTTAACAATAAGTGCTAATATGAAAATTTCAGAACTGTGTGGTATTGCAGCTTCAAGGGGTAATCAAATTCTTGGGTTGATTAGGAGAAACATAACATATAGTAGGAAAAAGAGCTAACTGTACCTCTGCATAAAGCAATAGTTTGACATCATTTAGAATACTGTATCCAAGCTTGGAGATTGTATACAAGCTTAGGTCTAACTTGGCAGGCATACATAGAAAGATATGATCAGAATTAACATACCTTAAAAACTCGTAATAATTAATACACAAATAGTACAACAAATAACAGAAAAGGGGCCAGTGACTCCTATTCAGAAATTTTTTTCGCTGTTGTGGGAGCCACCCATTTATATAAAATTATCTTTGACCTCTCTTTTATTTTTTATTTAATATGGTGTCTAACTGTTTCTAGGTACAGCTGTGCCTAGCAGTGTGCTTGTTTGTAATACAAATATGACTAATTGAATGTACGTACTCAAATGCATGCATTATTTGCTATCTGTAACACATATATACATATGTATCCACCTATATATATATATGCATATTTTATTAGTTATGGTGAATTTGCTTATATGTATAGCAATTTGATATTGTATGTTTTTATTTATATTTTTGTATGAGAGCATTTTCTAAAAATAGTATGCAGTCTCAAAAACTGTGAGTAAATAATTTATCTTTTCAATAAATAATTCATGAGTATCATTTATAACATGTGGCAAGTTGTATTTAAGAATTGTTTAAAAAAATTCATGTTCTGTTCTAGATATATGTTTGTTTTTGGTTTTCCAGTATTGTGAGAGCACGTATTATAATTTGAGAAAATTTTTCAGTTTAATAGATAATCTGACAAGTTACTGTGAATATGGTTTAAGTTCTTGAAACTTTAACTGATCTTCTATTTTCAGTATTTAAAGGTTTTTTTAATTGTTTATGCATGTGAATTATACATGTTCAAGGTTATTATTCAAACTTCACTTTTGGAGTTCTGATTAATTCTATTACCATTTCTACAAGAAGCACAGATAGGTGAATGGGACACCATGGTATAACTGACCGGGGCACCATGGGACAACTGACTGGAGCACCATAGGACAACTGACCAGGGCACCATGGTCATGTACATGGTGCCCTGGTCATAGTGTCCCAGGCCTTCGCCATTCGAAAACATGTGTTGGATAGCCTCAACTTGCCCACTGATCCATATTATCGCCCATAGACGTCTTCCCAACGAATACATTTCTTCGGATAAACTAGTGTTGTAACAACATTACCCATAGTTTTATGTAAAGAAATACACCTCACTTACAAAATTGATTTACGGGTGTCTGAAAAGTACTGTGTGACATAACTAAGAGAGCTCTGTGTCATCTGCATTACTGTCTTCTGCGTGTGTTTTGTATATATTGAGCATACACTACGTGACGCCACATGCTATAATTAAAAGTACAAGTGACCAAATAATCAAATGGCCGTGGTGCCCCAGTGGCCAGGGTGCCCAGTGGAAATACCAACTACCAACTGGGGTAGGCACTGGGCAGCGGGCAGTTGCCATTGGGCAGGTCATCCAGGCAGGCACGATTTGGAGGGAAGACAATAGAATGCATGTCCACTGGTAGGGTCAAAGGGTGATACGTTGATGGTTAATCATGGGTTGATTACCTCTGCAAATATGTCTAAAGTAAACATTTGGGGCTGGCTACTTCCAGCCAAGTGAACTCATGGGGCCATTAAATCTATGCAAAAGGCTACATTCAAGCCCAAAATATGCATCTGTAACACATGTGTATTCTGTATGTACTACGTAGCAGTAATGTGTAATGTGTAATGTGTGTGCTGTGTATGCAATAATATGCATTGCTATTATATGAAATGGCTCTATTAATAGAATGCACCTTATTAAAATTACACCATTGGAAGTTCCATTGTTGAAAAGAGGTTAAACTACATTCCAAAATATAAAGCACGGGTGTCATTCATAATTCCATGCAAGGTCTCAATTTGCAACTATGTAATAATAAAGAAATAATGTTAAACATTCATTAACCGGAAATACAATTTATAATCAGTTTTCCTTAATATTAAAATAAAAAAATCTGGGTTTTGTATTATTATTTTTATTAGGTCCAGGCCCAGCCCAGGCCTGGCCCGCCCGCTCACACTAGGCCCAGGCCCGGCCCAAACCCAATGTGTTTAATAGTTTTTGAGCCCAGGCCCAAGCCGGGCCCGCAAAATGTAGGCCTAGGCCTGGCCCGGCCCGCGAAATTTTGTAGAGGCCCGGCACGTGGGCCCAAAGCCCGGCCCGTGCGGGGCACTATTATATATACATATGTCAACCATTGCGCAATTAACTAATATTAGTGACTCATGAAGACTAAGATATATAAACATGATATGCTATTGATTAAAATGCTGCTGAAGAAATGCACTTAATTTTCACATTTGTCAAAACGTTTGACTGATCGACTTATTAGGCCATAAAGCAGTTAAAAGCCGTGAAAATAAGTTAATATGACATACGTGTTCCGGTTCGTTGCAGCGATGACCATCATCAACTTCCTTGTTCTTAACCATAAAAAAAATTATTTATATTATACACACTGCCTCGTGTATGGAGGAGTTACACCCTTAGTAAAGCTGTTTTGAGAGACCTTAGGCTTAGGCTTAAATTAGGCTTAGTTGTGAAAAAATTGGTTTAACAAGTAATTACTTTTTATTCTAGTATTGTTGACAATTAATGAATGGGTTGAGTAAATATTGATTGAGTAAATGCTATCAGCGTAAATAGGTCTAAAATAAAATTGTAATTCGCAGATATATTAGAAGGGCGGGTTACACATAGTCATATAGATGAATAATTGTTGGACTCTCGGTAAGCCATTGACTTCTTTGTCCATTTGCCATATTTTGTTTTGCTTTGGATGGCAATTTTGTAAAATTATGGTAAATCCCTGGCCGACCGGTCTTCATTGTCCGCTTTTTTCTTGTTTCGGTGCATAAATTTAGGAATAAAACACGTATAGTAGTAGACTTTGCATGGAGTTTGCTCGGAGATGAAAATTATGACAAAGCTCCCATATTTTCATATGCATGTTGCGGAGTTAATTCTTCAGGAAGAAGGTCGCAATATATATCGATCGCGCCATGCCTTATTGACAACAAACACGGATGCATAGATCTATACAATCATATATTTGCATTCTCTAATCGCTAGATGGCGTAAACTAAAACATAATGGCTGCCACCTTTGCCCAAAGAAAATGTTATGGGGATCAACCTATAGTTACATTTCCCATTGGTGACCATGTTAGCGTTTTGCATGATTATTAGAGAACGGGACTATCAACAATTTTGAAACGTATTACCTGTCGTTGTCATCAACTCATTGACATGCTGGTCGAGTTTTGTCAAAATCACATATTTCTAACTCTTTTAAAATGGCTGAACGTGCCATACCCGTCAATGTTTATTAATTTCTGCATGAATTACTGCGCACTCGATCGTACCTTGTGGCGACAAAATTGCCAAAAATTCGTCCGCCTATTAAAATCATCTAAAAATCCACAGTTACACTGTCAACAGGTTCTACCAGCAAACATGGCAATGCCCCTGCTCAGAGGCACTTATGTCAGATGATATGGATTTTTTAAAACTTCCTATATCCAAACTTACTATGCCCTGCATTCGTGTGTAATTAACACTGCAGGAAGTCTAACTGAGGCATGATCCCTATAGACTAACCACAACAACGTTACTACCAGATAAAAGGAAATGTGACAGCGACAAACGAAGACAGATTATAATATCATTATTATATGATGGAAACATTACGAACGACGAACGACCTGTTACTACAGGCTAACAATAAAGTATTATTAAACTGAATGATATTTAACCATACAAAAACTTTATTTAACTACCATAAAATCATCTTGTCACATCTATAGCGTCATGTCAGCGAGGTCACCCAGAGATCAGGTTTGTCAGGTTTCGTACCCTGGCGGCTCAAAGGAGCAACCAGGAAGTTTAATTCAACATAAAAACGTGCACTCTATTCTCGGTGGCATTGCGTGCGTGTTTGACGTGACTGCGGTAGCCTGTGCAAGGTTGCTCAGAGAGCGGAACAGGTATCGCGAAGTATGCGTGTGTGCTTTAATGCAAGGCCTACATTAATTGCTAAACTGTTGGTGCGAGTCGCGCGTTTGTGCGACTGGGTCTACGCCAATTTGTTGCCGCGGTTCAGTCGTCGAATCGGTTCAGCAACGGTTGTGCGCACATTTATTGCCGCGGTTCAGTCGTCGAATCGGTTCAGCAACGGTTGCGCCGACCAAATCAACACGCCACTCGAGTTTTGTGGCGTTGCGGACCAGCGCACATTATGTGACTGGTCCATTTTAAGTCGAACATATACGCGTCTCGCAACAACAGTTTTGGAATGTACGTATGTCGGTAGTCGAAATACAAAACCAGACCACAATCCATATATCCGATACCATATACCTATAGAAAGATGTTCTATAGGTCTATGCCGGTACCTATAGGGGCCATCCATAAAGTACGTCACGCTCTGGGGGAGCGGGTGTCTTGGCGATCGTTATGTAAGGGATTGCGTTGCACTACCAGATTTCAGAAATAGCACACTTTTGGTAGCGCTGTGAATCCTTGGGAGTATGAGAAGTTAGTAGTTTGTGGGTTGACACATATTATGTAGACGTGGGCGTATCTTTGTGTGCCACGAATCACACAGAGAACAACCCCAATGACTTCAATACATGCATTATTACACCTGTTAAACATTTCTTGTACATCAACATGGAAAATTAGATTTTTTGAGACCCTTGTCAAGCTTCGTAACCCTAGCCCCTACACACCCACCCGTAAAACTATACGTTCGTTCTGAGAAAGACCCCCACCTGTTATGCATACATTATATTTGGATATTCGTTGCATGTCTGCATTGATTCATAATTCACGTAGAATAGAGGTCTGTATAACTAATACGGGCATCAGACTGATATTGGCAGCAAGACGAGAAAAACAACTTTTTTATAACTAACGTAACGATCGCCAAGACACCACACCCCATGTAGTGCTCCGTAGCGCCTACCCTGACCCGCCCTGAGCGTGATGTACTTCACGGATGACCCTAAGGTATACATACCTGTGTTCTACACATGAACAACGAATCAATACATACATGCTACGAATATAAAATAGATGTATGCATATATTAATAATAATAATAATGCATATTAGTTGGGGGTATTTCTCAATGGGAAAGCAGTTTACGGGGGTGTACAGGCCAGTGTTACGAAGTGTTACATGGGAGTGTACAGGCCAGTGTTACGAAGTGTTACATGGCGGTGGGGGTCTCAAAAACGTCAAACAATAGCGTGACAGATTTTAAGGATAGCCCCCAAGAAAGAAAATGAAAAATTTTGAAAATGTTATATCTACATTTCAATAATATATCCACTAAGTCTCAACGAAAATCCCTGTTTCGGCATTTTAATATTGTAAAATAATTATTTTAATATATATTTTTCCACTAATATGTACATAACATTAATGCTGCATAGTTTTTAACATATTAAACAGCACATGCATTATTATTATTATCACTAGGCCCTCTATTATTAGTATCTCTAAAATCTACATACAAGTTTTACAGGGTGAATTAGTAATGTTTGTACACATCCGTGAACAGGACAGTAGCCCCGGATTTGACGGTGTTAAAATAAAGTTTTATTATTATTAGAACCAAATATAGTTTATTATTAGAACCAAATATAGGCCCTCTATTATTAGTATATCTAAAATCTACATACAATGCTACGAATTTGACGGTTTTAAAATAAAGTTTTATTTTAATTATTATTAGAACCAAATAAAACATACCGAGAAAGCACCGATCGGAAATATTATGTGCTTCTGGATTTATAAAAAGCAGGCGCGCATGCTTTCCAGGACCAGCACGCACGCGCGCACACACGCTAGCACGCACGCACATTTAAATACAAACATTCAGACATACAGACAAGCATAAACACGATGGTAACATTCACCTTTATAGGGTCTCCGCCGCTTACACTAGCCACGTCTTCTCCCCTCTAAAACACAGCGCCGTTCGCCGTTAGTTTGTCCTATCACAGTCAATTTGTTTAATATGACAGTCAAAGCCGATGTCTGTCACGACAAGTGTCTCGACATGTCGATCACAAGTAAACACGAATACACACCTGCACTGGGTCTCCGCTGGTCCCGGAATCAGCGCCTTCTTGATCTTGATGCTCCATTGCAAACACAGATTCAACCAAACTGTCGACAATCAGGTGTCTACAGAGCCGAAGTTCTTGTCCAGAATCGCGCAACTTACTGTCGACAACGTTACCGATAACCAATAGGTAACTTGCACAGATCTGTCACATGACATATGTATATGAAATCCGTTACTTCCTGATTGGTCTTTAGAATATAGAAATTTGACAGGGCAGGGGTCTTATCAAAAGTAAGGCGGAATGTGCAACCACCCGGCAAATTGCCATATCTCCTCCCACACATAGGACCTAAGCCTTGTTTTTAGTGTTTTGTTATACCCTGTAGGCACTATATACCCATGTTCCCGAATTTGCATTTAGAAAGTTGTGATTAGATTAATACACTGACAGTTTTTGCACGATCCCTTAATTAGCCTAGGTATAGTTCCGTCGAATGAATCCGTTCGGTTAAAGCATTCTGAACAACCTGTACTAGCAGCAGTGCTGCCCGTGGAGGTCGACTCGTTGGCCTAGATGAATACAAAGACGCTCAGCCTTGCAGCACATATTGTATCCTTGTGAACGCGAACAAGTCTCAAGTCTGCGAGAGTGTAAAGCACCGCACGCTACCACTCTACATGGCGATCTGGCTTCCGTTTGCTACCAAGGTTTAATCATGCGTAACGAAGCACCTGTTGTAAGGTTTGGTCAGCCTAACATTGTAAGAACAGAGATAGTGGTCATTGCAGACATATTTAATCAATAATTTAACGTTAGCATAAAGAAAACCTAGGTTGATACAACTTATGTAAGGCAAGCTAGTTTCTGGCCAGCTTGCAGCTTTGCTTGTTATTTAGTATACACAGTAGGGAGGGGTAGAGTCGCCCCCACTGTAATAATAACTGGACTGTCAAACGGGAGAAATGTTTACCCGATTTAGAATGCCGGCCATAAGAAACTAGTTTAGTTGGCAACTGACCGTCCCCAAGGACACAAGAAGGTCTCCCAGTCCCAGAGGGTGACCCGACGGTCATTTCCAGTATGTACGGGGATGACGGTTGTATATGGACATCGGCCAATAACGGCTTTCTCGATTTCCTAAAATGGTTAACCGCGCCTCCACTGAGGCGGGGTTCTTCTGAAAGCTCCTGTATAAAGAGGCCAGAAATAGACTCATAAAACAACGGGTGCGCGCGATCTAAATTACCACGCACCTCGTTCAATTTGGACTCAAAATTATCGGCAAGGATGGGCCACGCCGGCCCATACCTACCTTACCATTAGAAAACTAAATTTATTGAAGACTTTTAAATGTTAAATGGAAGAAACAAGAACAATGGTAGAGAGACCAGTCTATGTTGTACGATCAACACTTCTGCGTTAATAAACTCTTGCGAACCTGGAAGATGCGTTCACGGCTTATTATACCGATCTGATCGTCTGCGGTATTATCAGTAAGCAGCTAGACGATCTGGCGAGCGACAAAGACAACTACTACATAACTGTGAGTATTCTCGACGAATGTACGCGCCCTTAAGAGAAGCGAGAATCTTACACTGTGAAGCACACGCACACACACACACACACACACACACACACACACACACACACACACACACACACACACACACACACACACACACACACACACACACACACACACACACACACACACACACACACACACACACACACACACACACACACACACACACACACACACACACACACACACACACACACACAGGGGAAAGTTCGGCAATATGAGCCAATTGTGAACGAATAGTATTCGCGCAGTAATTGCAGCGTTGCTGTATGGTTCCCAGAGAACAATGAACCGGTCTGCCGGGGGTGAAATTGTCGTCAATTCATCCATGCACTCAGTCGTTGCCTCATTTAGTTCGTCTACTTCGCAGCGAGGTCGTGACTTCGTTGACACGAATTCGCGACCACATAACCAATAACCACATAACCAACCTATTTCATGTCCGCGTAGTTCAATTGACTAATTCTCTTATCTGGGCGGGACACCACGACACTAAAACCAAATCACCCCCGGTACACCACGACACTCAAGTCACACCATCACCGGTACACCACGACATTCAAACCACATCAACCCCAGGACACCACGACACTCAAACCACATAAACCCCAGGACACCATGACACTCAAACCACATCAGCCCCAGGACACCACGACACTCAAACTACGTCAGCCTCATGACATCATGACATTCACACCACAACAGCCCCAGGACACAACGACACTCAAACCACATCAACCCCAGCACACCACGACCCTCAAACCACATCAGCCCCAGGACACCACGACGCTCAAACCACATCAACCCCAACATACAACGACACTGAAACCACATCGGCCCAATACACCACGACACTCAAACCTCGTCATCTCCATGACACCATGACATTCAAATGCATGAGATTCAAACCACATCAAACCACACCCCCGGCACACTACAACACTCAAGTCACATCATCCCCGGGACACAACGACACTGAAACCACTTCAGCCACAGGACACCACGACACTCAAGTCACATCAACCCTGAGACACCAAGACACTCAAACCACATCAGCCCTAGGATAACAACAACATTCAAACCTTATCATCCCTGGACATAACGACACACGAGCCACATCCTCCTCGGACACAAGGTACAGCATCCCTGGGCAGTGGGCACACAGGATCCACTCGCACTGTGTGCCCATATGAAATGGGCACACAGTGGTGTCTATCAAGCACCCTGCATGCAGCCACGTGTGTCTCCGGTATGCGGTAAACAGACAGCACAAAATTCGCCCCTTTATTCCCGTGGCTGAAAGTCTGCATATGATACCTACCCCTCGGTCCTCATTATCTCGATAATAATAAACCCAGCTATATAAATATTACCCCCTTGGATTTCGTAAACTGCGGAAGCAACCATGACTAACACGTGCAATGCCTACAAAGAGTATTACATTTCTTCTTCAAGTTCCATGTATACCGACGTTGGCGATCGCCATACAATTGCTGTCATTAGCATTAAAACACGTTTTAATTTCAGTGAATTTTTTGAATATTGATACTACTGCATGGCTAATTCTATCCACGATTCAATTAAGCGAATTCCATTGTAATTTTATTAAAAAAGTTTTTACAAATAAAACCACTAAATTGACATTAAAATGCTAAATACTAAATAATATATATATATATATATATATATATATATATATATATATATATATATATATATATATATATATATAGATATATATATAAATATATATATGTATATATACATATAGATATATATATAGATATATATATATAGATATATATATATCTATATATATATATATATATATTACAAATAAAACCACTAAAATGACATTAAAAGGCAAAATACTAAATAATATATATATATATATATATATATATATATATATATATATATATATATATATATATATATATATATGTGAGAGAAGATGTTCATCAGACTGAATGGTTCAAATGAGTAATATTTTTACTTAGTTAACAGTCAGTCTACCTTTTTCTTCTCGTGGCGTTTCGACTGCTATCAGCAATCTTCTTCAGACGACTACCGCTAGATGGCGAAACGGTCATCCTACGCAGACATATCACTCTGGTGTGTGCTACCCGCGGCCGACCCTGGGTGGCCCCTCAGGAGATCATCGTAGATATGTGAGTAGATATGTGAGATACCGCCATCTAGCGATAGTCGCCTGAAGAAGATTGCTGATAGCAGTCGAAACGTCACGAAATAAGTATAATATATATATATATATATATATATATATATATATATATATATATATATATATATATATAGTATATAAGTATATATATATATATATATATATATATATATATATATATATATATATATATATTTATGCAATAACCAACACAAGTCTGATGTAGTAGAGATTGAAAAGGGCCAAATAAATGACGTTTTATTGCAAAGTGGACTGCTTATCACGCAGCCACTTTGGGAAGCACATTAACAGGAATGTGAGCTCCTCAAAGCAAACCAGACAGGAACTGAACACATGTACAGCCCCGTCCGGCAAGTTTCTCAGAGCCCACATTCCTACAGGCATGACGATAACATATATACATCAAGAAGTCGTCATGAACATGTAATGCAAAGAATACAGACATTCCACCACCAATACACAAATTTAATTACAAACAGGTGGGGCCATTTCGCTAACCTATATAAACATAAGCCAAGAATACCGATGAAGAAACAGGAAGCCTGTCTGCGCAGAAAACCCCATGAACACCAACTACTAGGGGATAAACCCCTGTGTTCATCTAGTATAAAGCGAAAAGTGGGGAAAGCGGTTTCGACATCTTCCAACTTCCTATTTCATCAACGATGTACAATCGCATTTTACACTAAGTATTGAAAATAAGGAAGGAAGGTGGGGAGGAGGGCGGATTTCGAGAGACAAATTTTCTAGACACAACTTCGCGATGCAGAGACTGGAACAGGAGTGAAAGATTCCAGCTGCTGGCTCTGGTTTGAACTGGTTTCCGTTAAGCCGTGATTGGCTGAATATCGTGGAGTAATACAAATTATTTGGCCAAATAGTTCCGGTGTAGTCTCGGACACCCAGGGCAAGACTTGCCTTGGTTATCTCATAAAATCTGTTATGCAGCTGTAAGTTGCATAAATCCATTTATGCAATAACCAACACAAGTCTGATGTAGTAGAGATTGAAAAGGGCCAAATAAATGACGTTTTATTGCAAAGTGGACTGCTTATCACGCAGCCACTTTGGGAAGCACATTAACAGGAATGTGAGCTCCTCAAAGCAAACCAGACAGGAACTGAACACATGTACAGCCCCGTCCGGCAAGTTTCTCAGAGCCCACATTCCTACAGGCATGACGATAACATATATACATCAAGAAGTCGTCATGAACATGTAATGCAAAGAATACAGACATTCCACCACCAATACACAAATTTATATATATCTATATATATATATATATATATATATATATATATATATATATATATATATATATATATATATATATATATATATATATATATATATATATACATATATATATATATATATATATAAGTGTGTATATATATATATATATATATATAGTATTATATATAAGTATAATATATATATATATATATATATATATATAAGTATATATATATATATATATATATTATATATAAGTATAATATATATATATATATATATATATATATATATAAGTATATATATATATATATATATATATATATATATATATATATATATATATATATATACACACACATACTGACCGGGGGTACATATTATATAATTTTATATATTATAATGACCGTAGGGTACCCAAAATGAGGGTACTTATTAGATGTGACACCGGCACAAAGTTAGCAGTATCGCAAACAATTCCAACTGGAAACTCTTTCACGTGTTCGCAGCGCTTGTTGATTGATATCTCCCCTCTTATTTAACGCAGCTCGGATTCTGAATATCGTACTGAGATAGAATCGCTGTAAACAGTGTCAGTTGCTCAGCAATTTGGTTGACCTCCACGCGTACGCAGTACTAGGCATTGAACACTATGAAGGTCCCAGAAGTGTTTAATGCAACTGATCTAATCAGCCCCATGGCGAGACTAATGACTAGGCTGTATGCATACCACTGGCAGATTATAATTGTGGTCTATGTGTTACTGAATTATATCTTAGGTCAAATCTAATGGACACTGAATAATCGCCTGGTTATAACTTTACATATATACATATATACATATATACATATATATATATATATATATATATATATATATATATATATATATATATATATATATATATATATATATATGTATATATATATATATATATATATATATGTATATATATATATATATATATATATATATATATATATATATATATATATATGTATATATATATATATATATGTATATATATATATATATATGTATATATATATATATATATATATGTATATATATATATATATATGTATGTATATATATATATATATATATATATATATATATATATATATATATATATATATATATATATATATATCGCTGGCAAGTAGTACTAATTACAATGCTGCGTCGTGTTGTGTACGCAGCTTGTTAATATACCATAATTATTGTTCAGGTGCGTTCGGACATTTCCAAAATTAACCGCACAGGCCTACTACGTCGTACGAATTTCCCGTATGTTGGGCACCGGGGGGTGGGGGAGGCAACCAAACTTAGTCACCCATTAGCTTGCCATACTACCATGTAGTGATGCAAAGGTTATTCACGAATTGTGCTCTCCCAAAGACAGAGGGGGCATGTACGCCACTGTTGGGAGATGACTAGTTGTATCTCGTTTATATTCTGATTTGTTTAAATGGTAACTCGTAATAAGCTACGCATTTTCACCTGTTTGTCGCACAAGTATAACATTTTCACGTGTTATCGCACAAGTATAACATTGAATAACAAACTGTTAACAGTCAAAGCACTTTTGATGTCTTATACTTCTATTACTACTACTAATAATAATAATAATAGTGAAAATAATACTAATAACAGTACACTTCTATAGCGCCTAATTTCTCAAGACCCGAGCTCAGAGGCGTAACAAAGTATAATCGTTACGCATTAGGCCCCTATATATTATTGGGATAAACATGAAGAGTGAAGCGCAACAGTCAGAGCGAGGGATCGCCGATGATTTAAACTGAAAATATGATTTCGAATAAATATGTCTTCAGGTTTTTGCTATAAATTCAGATAATTTTACAGTGATGGGGATCGAGTTAGTTCACAATTTTGGGCGCAGATACAAAGAAAGCGTGCTTGCCCAGATTAACTCGATTCCGGGGAAACGTAGCGGATTTTGTTTGATTATAAGAATATTTCGTAGTCTGGTGGATGACGCTACTCTATCGGAATGGGAACGTAATAGGTCGATTAACCAATGAAACATTGTATACGGTTTCATACAGAACTTAAGTCAAACATACAAATTTCAACCCCAATATGTGACAAGTCTACCAACACACGCATATGAATTCATACGGTTTAGCCATAGCTTAACACGATTCAATATCAGCCACAAATAAATCATATTCTAACAGTTGTTGGTCCTGCATTTGCAACGGCGGACGGGGCGAAACCCAGGTTGTATGCATGAGTTCTGTGGGCCGTTGCGGAATAGTGGCACCGCCTGGTGAATGTTGCTTGAACGACTGTTTGTGCTAAGCCCGCCCAGTGGACCTCGAGAACTCAACGAAATAGTTTCATAGGGTAATGGTAATGTCATAAGAATGGTATTGACAAATCCAACGTTCATGTAATTGTCGTGATAATGTCCACTCACGGTTATCTCCAGTGATCATCTGGGCATCAATTATATATATATATATATGTAGGTGTAGCTAATAATACCATATTATCGTATTATTAGCTACACCTTCACAGGACTGTCACACAAACCAAGATTTAACAAGATTGCCTTCCAAGGCCAATCTGTGTGAAACCCTCCCTCCCGAGATATGTTTCAACCTTGTTTTAAACATATTCACGCTGCTAGATGTTACACAATATGTAGATTATTTGTTCCATTTATTGATTGTCATCTGTGAGAACGAGTACTTCCTGATATCCAATCTACACTGATCCTTTACTAATGTTACCTCATGTCCTCTTGTTCTATTATCTTTCTTGAGTGAGAAAAAAATATTTCTATCAATATTTTCATACCCATTCAATATCCTAAAAACTTCAATTTGATCTCTTTGTTAAACCACATTCATTTAGGCGTTCTTCATAACTAAACCGCACATTTGTGAAACCAAACAAGGTAAATACACGGAACAGCATAATTCGCATACTTGCAAATTCGAATAGGGTTCAGCCTACTGTTACGTTTCCAATTGGTGACCATATTAACGTTTTGCACGATTATAAGAAAACGGGACCATCACAAATTTTGAAACTTCTTACCTGCCTGTGTCATTACCTCATTGACTGATCGAGTTTAGTAAAAGTATCTTACTTCAAACTCTTTTAAAATGTCTGAACGTGCCATACCCGTCAATGTTTACCCATTTCTGCATGAATTACTACGCACACGTGCTTTGTGGTGAAAAAATTGCCGAACATCCTTCCGCCTATTCAAATCATCTAAAAATCCAAAGTTACACTGCCAACATGTTCTACCAGCAAACTTGTCAATGTGTCTGCTCAAATGCAGTCATGGCAGACGATATGATTTTTTGAAAATTACACATCTAAAATTACCACCGCCCCATACGCAATTAAGTGCTCAATGATTTGTGCGATTCAAGGCTCACCCGGGAACATGGACCCCAGAAGCGGCGTGTCCGCACTTAAACAAAACCTAATAACCTTTACAGACACGCAAAGCTATATTAACTTTGTGGAAACACAAAGGTGTTGTCCATCTCACTGGTTTAACCTTTGCCGTCTCTAGACTTCAGGTTTGTTGTGTACAACATTCTCTTGAGCCACTTGACATGCTGACATTGACCTTGTTTATCATGTTGTGAGTAGCGCTGTATTGTTGTCGAGGACGTGTCCGGTTTACGTTGATTCTGGCAAGTGGTGGGCCCCTATATTTAGTTGAACGATCGTCCGGGCTGGTGTTGTAAACAACATTGCACGCCACCGTTGCACAACCAGTTATCTAGGTTGCCGTTTGTTAAATAGTTTGGTTAGTGCATAACATAATTTCGTGTACCGCAATACTGCGTCTTTTTCAACGTATTGTTGTTCCAGAAGTGAGAAACTTAAGTTATTAAACTGCCTAAGAGAATGTGGTTTAACATCACTAGAGAGAAAAATATTAAGAGGAGACCAAAATCAAGTTTTTCCGATATTGAATTGTTATGGACATATTGATAGAAGTATTTTGTGTCACTTGGGGTAGATAGAAGAATTTAAGAATACGAAGTAACGCTAGTGAAAGAACAGTGTGTGGTAGGGCGGGACATGGAGAGACGTGGGGTAAGACGCCCCCTCGTACTTCCAACATTACGCGTTTACTGTGTGTATCTGGTGGGTGCATACAATGCTGCTACCTATAGTGCCTATTCTGTCCAAGAGTATATAGTGCCTATTCTGTCCAAGAGCATATAGTGACTATTCTGTCCAAGAGCATATATAGTGCCTATTCTGTCCAAGAGCATATAGTGCCTATACTGTCTAAGAGCATATAGTGCCTATTATGTCCAAGAGCATATAGTGCCTATTCTGTCCAAGAGCATATAGTGCCTATACTGTCCAAGAGCATATAGTGCCTATTCTGTCCAAGAGCATATAGTGCCTATACTGTCCAAGAGCATATAGTGCCTATTCTGTCCAAGAGCATATAGTGCCTATTCTGTCCAAGAGCATATAGTGCCTATACTGTCCAAGAGCATATAGTGCCTATTCTGTCCAAGAGCATATAGTGCCTATTCTGTCCAAGAGCATATAGTGCCTATTCTGTCCAAGAGCATATAGTGCCTATTCTGTCCAAGAGCATATAGTGCCTATTCTGTCCAAGAGCATATAGTGCCTATTCTGTCTAAGAGCATATAGTGCCTATTCTGTCCAAGAGCATATAGTGCCTATTCTGTCCAAGAGCATATAGTGTCTATTCTGTCCAAGAGCATATAGTGCCTATTCTGTCCAAGAGCATATAGTGCCTATTCTGTTCAAGAGCATATAGTGCCTATTCTGTCCAAGAGCATATAGTGCCTATTCTGTCCAAGAGCATATAGTGCCTATTCTGTCCAAGAGCATATAGTGCCTATTCTGTCCAAGAGCATATAGTGCCTATTCTGTCCAAGAGCATATAGTGCCTATTCTGTCCAAGAGCATATAGTGCCTATTCTGTCCAAGAGCATATAGTGCCTATTCTGTCCAAGAGCATATAGTGCCTATTCTGTCCAAGAGCATATAGTGCCTATTCTGTCCAAGAGCATATGCAGATGAAATAGACAGGGAACAATCTGCATTTACAATTTTTCTGCATGTTTGATGTAAAAATGCTGTTGTTTGTGCATAATCTCATGCAATTTTATATAAATTATATTGATACGTAACTCACACTCTCAATATGTGCACACTGGTGTGTTTGTGCATTTTTGGAATATCTATTATTATACAGTTGTTGTTGCACAAATTAATTCTACCGCCACAGACAGCGTGTGCGGGAAAATTGACAGTTTTCTCCTGACGGTCGTTTGGGGCATATCCTCATAGGCGTGATGTGACAGGTGGGATTTTGAAGTGGGATGTGTTAATGACTTATAACAATCATGATTGTTTTTGCAGGTTAAGTGTTGATTTATCTTGAAGTGTATAATCATACTGCTGTTTTTCTTGTGTCCTTTTGGTTTTCTTCGTCGCATGGCTTTCTGTGTGTGCTGTAGTTGAGACAGACCAATATCACGCATCTACTTCACAACATTTAAGCCATTGTATTACATAAATTACAGCTGGTTATGTTTATAGTATTTATATGGGCGCATTTGACCCCGAAAAACACCTATGAATATACCTAACAAGTAGTTATATGAAATCTACAATTGCAGTTCGTACTCTGCTCTATAACAAAGGCCTGAAATACGCGATATATGTTGGCACATAGCTGTGCGGATATGCCCCAGTACCCTGGGCATAACTGCACGCCAGTGATCAATACATATTGACACCATATACGTTTTCCTTGGTGGATTTGAAGTTTGATAATTGGTAGTTGTAAACTACTAAATATACAGATTATAAAGGCGATATTTTACCATTCTGACATAAACAGTCAATTAGTTATGACACAGGTGTGCGGACATGTGCGGTGTAGTAATTAGCAGGTATGAAGAGATGCCGACATCATGTCAATTTATTGTCGTGATTAGGAAGTGAACAATTATTTTCTTTGATAAAGGCTAGCTACGTGTTTTAAAATGCACGATCAATCATGTCGTGTTAATATTATGTGATAATTCGTAGTACACTGTATTACTTAATGAGTACGCTTTATACTCGGTTATAAAGGTGCCACATCGTAAAAACTACTTCCATTTAAGTTCTTATTGTTTCCTAATAAACTGGAATTCAGCGCACTCAAATTGAACTGGTTGATGTATATTGTTCAGTTATTGACTTTGATGTTATTTTTATCTTAGTCTTGGCCTACGTTGAACACACAACAACAATAATACCACTCAACAGTATTATATGCGCTTCTTTCATATTTTGGATTTGCAATAAACCAGAACATTGAAAAATAAACAACACTGCAGTAAATATTCGACTGAATAATAATAATTAATTCATACGATAAAACAAAACGAGCCACCTGCATATAGGTTAAGCCCATGATCCACGTCGAAATGTATATTCAAGTTGGGGGAAACGGTAAGTTATGTTCTGCATAATGATTCATACGTATACGTTTTATGCTAGATGTAACAAAGGCGTAAAGGTAATTTTGTTAAACTAAATATTCTGAAGGATAGTGCGACCAACCCATTGATCACTGGATGTCTGCTATGTTGTGTATATCAATTACCATTAAAGTGTGTCCTGGAATGTTCAGGAGCATCAAGTCAAGTTGTCTAAAGCAAGGTGTGCTGTGTCGAATGTCGTTTGTCGTATATATTGACGAAGTACAAACGAGAATCAGCACTTGGAGACATGGTTGGTCCCAGATATATCAATTGTGACCTGTTTTGTTACGCCGACGACATATCCTCGTTGTGCGAACAGAAAATTATGTGCTCCACAGAGCCTTCCTGTCACACAGACGACTCCACACACCCTTCCTACTACACAGACAGCTCCACACAGCCTTCTTTCCTCACAGACAACTCCACACAGCCTTCCTACCACACAGACAACTCCACACAGCCTTCCTACCACACAGATAACTCCACACAGCCTTCATATCACACAGACAACTCCACACAGACTTCTTTCCTCATAGACAACTCCACACAGCCTTCATACCACACAGACAACCCACACAGATGACTCCACACAGCATTCCTACAACACATAACTCCACAAGTCTTCATATCACACACACGACTCCACACAGCCTTCATATCACACAGACAACTCCACAAAGCCTTCTTTCCTCACAGACAAATCCACACAGCCTTCCTACCACACATGCAACTCCACACAGCCTTCCTACCACACAGACAACTACACACAACCTTCATATCACACAGATGACTCCACACAGATGACTGAACACAGCCTTCCTACCACACAGACAACCCCACACAGCCTTTCTGCCAGACAGACTACTCCACACAGCCTTCCTACCACACATACAACTCCACACAGTCTTCATATCACACAGACGACTCCACACAGCCTTCCTACCAAACAGACAACTCTACACAGCCTTCTTTCCTCACAGACAAATCCACACAGCCTTCCTACCACACATACAACCCCATACAGCCTTCCTACCACACAGACAACTCCACACAGCCTTCTTTCCTCACAGACAACTACACACAACCTTCTTTCCTCACAGACAAATCCACACAGCCTTCCTACCACACATACAACTCCACACAGCCTTCTTTCCTCACAGACAAATCCACACAGCCTTCCTACCACACATACAACTCCACACAGCCTTCCTACCACACAGTCAACTCCACACAGCCTTCTTTCCTCACAGACAAATCCACACAGCCTTCCTACCACACATACAACTCCACATAGCCTTCCTACCACACAGACAACTACACACAGACGACTGAACACAGCCTTCCTACCACACAGACAACTACACACAGCCTTCTTTCCTCACAGACAACTTCGCACAGCCTTCCTACCCCACATACAAATCCACACAGCCTTCCTACCACACAGACAACTACACACAGCCTTCATATCACCCAGACAACTACACACAGATGACTGAACACAGCCTTCCTACCACACAGACAACTACACACAGCCTTCTTTCCTCACAGACAACTTCACACAGCCTTCCTACCACACATACAAATCCACACAGCCTTCCTACCACACATACAACTCCACACAGCCTTCATATCACACAGACAACTACACACAGATGACTGAACACAGCCTTCCTACCACACAGACAACTACACACAGCCTTCTTTCCTCACAGACAACTTCAAACAGCCTTCCTACCACACATACAAATCCACACAGCCTTCCTACCACACAGACAACTACACACAGCCTTCTTTCCTCACAGACAACTTCACACAGCCTTCCTACCACACATACAAATCCACACAGCCTTCCTACCACACATACCACTCCACACAGCCTTCATATCACAGAGACAACTACACACAGACGACTGAACACAGCCTTCCTACCAAACAGACAACTACACACAGCCTTCTTTCCTCACAGACAACTTCACACAGCCTTCCTACCACACATACAAATCCACACAACCTTCCTACCACACAGATAAGTCCACACAGCCTTCCTACTACACAGACATCTCCACACAGCCTTCCTAGCACACATACAACTCCACACAGCCTTCATATCACACAGACGACTCCACACAGCCTTCCTACCACACTTACAACTCCGCACAGCCTTCTTTCCTCAGAGACAACTCCACACAGCCTTCCTGCCATACAGACAATTCCACACAGTCTTCATATCACACATACAACTCCACACAGTCTTTGTATCACACAGACAACTCCACACAGCCTTCCTACCACACAGGCAACTCCACACAGTATTCGTGTCACACATACAACTCCACACAGCCTTCTTACCACACAGACAACTCCAGTCTTCATTTTACACAGACAACTCCACACAGTCTTCATATCACACATACAACTCCACAAACCTTCCTACCACACAGACAACTCTACATGCTCTTCCTACCACACAGACAACTCTACACCCTCTTCCTACCACACAGATAACTCCACACAATCTTTCTGCCACACAGACAACTCTACACGCTCTTCCTACCACACAGACAACTCCACCACACAGTCTTCCTGCCACACAGCCTTCCTACCTCTCAGAAGATTCCACATGCTAAGGTGACAGTTGGTGGCATCAGCTTGACAGCACAAGATTTGAGCACCCTGCTGCCAGGGGAATGACTGAATGACCAAGTATGTTTTGAAAAAGGTTCATTTGTTTTTCACAATGTATAAAGTGATATGTGATATATATATATATATATATATATATATATATATATATATATACAAATCCACACATTTCATATCACACGGACGACTCCACACAGCCTTCATATCACAGACAACTACACACAACCTTCTTTCCTCACAGACAAATCCACACAGCCTTCCTACCACACATACAACTCCACACAGCCTTCTTTCCTCAGAGACAAATCCACACAGCCTTCCTACAACACATACAACTCCACACAGCCTTCCTACCACACAGACAACTCCACACAGCCTTTTTTCCTCACAGACAAATCCACACAGCCTTCCTACCACACATACAACTCCACTCAGCTTTCCTACCACACAGACAACTACACACAGCCTTCATATCACACAGACTACTCCACACAGATGACTGAACACAACCTTCCTACCACACAGACAACTACACACAGCCTTCTTTCCTCACAGACAACTCCACACATTCTTCATATCACACAGACGACTCCACCCAGCCTTCCTACCACACAGATAACTAAACACAGCCTTCTTTCCTCACAGACAACTCCACACAGCCTTCCTGCCACACAGACAATTCCACACAATCTTCATATCACACATACAACTCCACACAGTCTTCATATCACACAGACAACTCCACACAGCCTTCTTACCACACATACAGCTCCACAGTCTTCATTTTACACAGACAACTCCACACAGCCTTCCTACCACAACGACAACTCCACACAGCCTTCCTACCACACATACAGCTCCACAGTCTTCATTTTACACAGACAACTCCACACAGCCTTCCTACCACAAAGACAACTCCACACAGCCTTCCTACCACACATACAACTCTACATGCTCTTCCTACCGCACAGACAACTCCACACAGCCTTCCTACCACACAGACAACTCCACACAGCCTTCTTACCACACATACAGCTCCACAGTCTTCATTTTACACAGACAACTCCACACAGCCTTCCTACCACAAAGACAACTCCACACAGCCTTCCTACCACACATACAACTCTACATGCTCTTCCTACCGCACAGACAACTCCATACAGCCTTCCTACCGAACAGACAACGCCACACAGCCTTCCTACCACACAGCCTTCCTACCACACATACAACTCCACACAGCCTTCCTACCACACAGACAACTCAACACAGCCTTCCTACCACACAGACAACTCCACACAGCCTTCCTACCACACATACAACACCACAAAACCTTCCTACCACACAGACAACTCAACACAGCCTTCCTACCACACAGACAACTCCACACAGCCTTCCTATCACACAGACAACTCTACACGCTCTTCTTACCACACAGACAACTCCACACAATCTTTCTGCCACACAGACAACTCTAAACGCTCTTCCTACCACACAGACAACTCCACCACAAAATCTTCCTGCCACACAGCCTTCCTACCTCTCAGAAGATTCCACATGCTAAGGTGACAGTTGGTGGCATCAACTTGACAGCACAAGATTTGAACACCTGCTGCCAGGGGAATGGCTGAATGACCAAGTATGTTTTGAAAAAGGTTCATTCGTTTTTTCACAATGTATAAAGTGATATATATATATATATATTATATTATATTATTATGTTTACAAAAAGGCAATATAAACGTGATAGTTCTGAGGACCACAAGTTTTTGTCATTAATCATAAACCTTTATGGTGATTTGTCTACCTACTGTTGTAGCTAAGCATCTGTTCATGTTAATTTACATAAAAGTCATATTGCATGACTCTTACTGAGAACTGCAAATATATCTTCCTCAACTTAATTACAATGTATCATTAACGTAATTGAAATTAGCAATTGATTGTTGCAGGTTATACTTGCATACCTTGGAGTGCTGTCCACAGAAAACAATGCTGTTTATTTACTGCCCTGTTTTCTGGCAATCCTGCTGGATATGGGTCAGTTCACGCAGTGGCTATTTGACCAGGTTCACAACACAAGCAATAGTAATATAATTACGAGCTAAACTATTTGAACGTTATGTAAGTACTGTATATCACAGACATTTTGGTTAAACTATTATAAAAATAGCTTAAGTCTGTCTGATTATATATATGAGGCAAATGAAGTACGTGTCTGATGCATGTCTTTTTAAAACTATATATTTGGCAGTTTACGTTTGGAAATTTTTTAATATTTTATTGTCCAGCGTTGACCACTTGTACATTGTTGACTGAGTTAGTTCTAATTGGTTAAAAATAAGAGCGGGTTCAAAGTATGAACCCGATGCTTAACTAGTTTTTTCACAGCAATGTACGTTGTTTCTTTTTCTCTAGGTATGTCTTGCCAACTACCAGTGGATTTTCCTCCCAATGTCATCAGAACCACTGGTTCATACTGGTAGCGAATACCCAAGAGAAGACTGTGGCTGTGCTGGATTCCCTCGACAATGAGTTGTCGCCCTCTGGCAGTAAGTGTTACCTTGAAACAAACAAGTACAATCATCCCTACTGGTTGTGTGCAACACAACCACTTTCTTGTAGCTTGTAGCTCTGAGTTGGTTTATTGACAACTGCCAGAATACAACATATCTGCCATCTCATTTTTCTATACACATGCCCATGTTTTCATTGTGGTGTGGCAAAAAAGTGGAGATGGGTTGCTGCCTACTTCAGAGTTGATGTTAACTAATCTTTCAGTCATGCATGTTGTTGGTCTAGTAATATGTTTTATATGCAGTTTTAATAAGACTATACGTAGCTTTTGTATTTCTGTGGATAGTATCGATATTGTTTCTGCAATCCTTAGGCTGTAATTTTTAACAGATTTCCCAAGTGAACGTGCAACATGACTAATAAATGTGAACTGATTTCTGGCCTTCTTCCAGGAAGTACACACAAATCAGAAATTCAATGTTGGGTCTGCCCATGGCGACATGGACAGATATCAGAATAGCCTGTAGCCGGCAGGAAGACGGCCATAGTTGTGGTGTCTTTACACTGATGGTGAGCATCGTTTGAGAAACAATTAGGTCTTACCATTAATTGCAAATTATGACATAATTAGCAAATTCCTCTCCAATTAAATACACTACCAAAAAAGCCCATCCTCCAGGTGGCGCTTCATATACACAGATGCAGAAGACGGTTTCCTGAAGTATTTGTACAAGATGTTTGTTATGATGTAAATTTTAGCAGTTTTTCGCAACGCTATTTGTGCAAAATGTCCCAAACTGATCTAGGAAGTAAAGCTTAACATACTTACACAATATATTATACTTGCTCGATAAGAGTTAGATTGAGCATGTGGAAATGTACTCTGCTAAATGCTTCAATTAAGCCAATTTTATCTTTTAACATTACTATACTACCAAGTTGGTTTGTGTAAAGTATTAATATATGTCACAGAGTATTAATATATGTAAAGACATTTGATGTTTAAAGAATAATGATGTCAGAAGGTTCACTGGATATTAAAGGTTAATATAATCACAGCCACAGTTGTTGTTTCCTGGGGATCTCCTCAATTTAATTTACTGTCTACTAAATGGTTCATAATGTGATGTAAATATGTGTGACCAGAAAAGTGTCTATGTTATCTACGAGTTAATTATTAATGGAAAAACATAAATGGATTTATGCAACTTATAGCTGCATAACAGGTTTTATGAAATGACCAAGGCAAGTCTTCGCTAAACTTGCCCTGGGTGTCCGAGACTACACCGGAACTATTTGACAAAATAAATTGTATTACTCCGCGCTAGTCAGTCAATCATGGCTTAGCGGAAACCAGTTCAAACCAGAGCCAGCAGCTGTGAATCTTTCACTCCTGTTCCAGTCTCTGCATTGCGAAGTTGTGTCTAGAAAATTTGTCTCTCAAAATCCGCCCTCCTCCCCACCTTTCTTCCTTATTTTCAATACTTAGTGTAAAATGCGATTGTACATCGTTGATGAAATAGGAAGTTGGAAGATGTCGAACCCGCTTTCCCCACTTTTTTGGCTTTATACTAGATGAACACGGGGGTTTGTCCCCTAGTAGTTGGTGTTCATGGGGTTTTTCTGCGCAGACAGGCTTCCTGTTTCTTCATCGGTATTGTTGGCTTATGTTTATATAGGTTAGCGAAATGGCCCCACCGGTTTGTAATTAAAGTTGTGTATTGGTGGTGGAATGTGTGTATTCTTTGCATTACATGTTCATGACGACTTCTTGATGTATATATGTTGTCGTCATGCCTGTAGGAATGTGGGCTCTGAGAAACTTGCCGGACGGGGCTGTACATGTGTTCAGTTCCTGTCTGGTTTGCTTTGAGGAGCTCACATTCCTGTTAATGTGCTTCCCAAAGTGGCTGCGTGATAAGCAGTCCACTTTGCAATAAAACGTCATTTATTTGGCCCATTTCAATCTCTACTACATCCGACTTAATTGTGTTGGATATTGCATAATTGTATTTTTGTATAATTGGATGTTATTACTTGTTTGATTAAATATAATGATAGACTATATTTGTGGAAATGTTGTGTTGTCTGCCAGGGTAGTATTATACAAAGAGCTGTATTATTTGGATAATTGTTAATGTATGGCAATCATCATATATTAATATATATTTTTAAATATATACTTTAGTAATGGCAGCAATAAAGTTTTAGTCCTGTAAATCTTGACCGCATGACTCATTTCCCTAACTTATTTCAAATGTTTATCATACGAATCGGGCGGAGATGTTTGTTTACAACGACACCGGCTGGCTGTGCGCATAAACAGCACGTGCAATACACAAAATGCATACTTCCACATACTTTTGGCACGGGACTACTCTGGACCTGTTTATGTCAGCATATCAATTAATTAAATGCAAAGTGTATGTAAAGTTAAAGGCATGCTTTTAATTAAGTAAGCATATGTAATGTTAAAGGCATGCCTTTAAATAATTATACTCATACTTAATTGTAACCAATTGCTACCAACGAAGTGTATTAACATAATTTTGTTTTGTTGGTTCTGATTGGCTACAATTAAATATGCATACTTAATTATTTAAAGGCATGCCTTTAATTTTATATACACGCATTAATTAAATGCATGCCTTTAATTAATTAAAGGCATGCCTTTAACATTACAACCACATTTTTAACTTTACATATGCGTATTTAAATGAAGGCACACCTTTAGTTAATAAAGTACGCGTATGTAACATTAAAGGCATGCCTTTAAATAATTAAGTACGAGTATTTAATTGTAAGCAAACAGAACAAAATTCTATTAATACAATTCGCTTGCTCTGATTAGTTACAATTAGATACGCGTACTTAATTATTTAAAGGCATGCCTTTAAACATTATTTACACGTACTTAATTAATTAAAAGCATGCCTTTAACATTACACATGCTTTTAATTAATTAAAGGCATGCTCTTAATGTTACAACCACGCCTTTAACTTTACATACGCATATTTAAATAATTAAAGGTGAGCTTGATCTGCTGTCATGCCCGTTACACAGGGTTTGCACTGGTGTGAACATAGAAAGTCTAGGGGTGTGTTATGTCTGTGGTCCTGGGCTGTCTCAGGAGCTCCGGGTATATGAAAACACAGGGGTGGAAGAAGGGCCTGTTTGTTAGTACAAGATGTGATAAACACAGGGTAGGATTTCTTTGATGTTCTAAGCGAAGAGTATATTTAAGTGTATCAAGTTTATATTTATACAGTATATTTAAATTTGAATAAATGCACTATTCTTAGTTGTGTTGGGGAATATTTGGGTTTCGCTCGTTTTAACGACTATTGTTTACATCCGTCATCTTGATTTATGTTCGTTGTTAAGCAAGGTAAACGCAGCTGATTGAATAAATTTGGCTTAGGAACGTGTGATCTCTAACGTTATGATGCGATTATATTCTGATTTTGATACTATTGTAGATCTGTTTGGGGTGTAAAGAGCCTACAGAAATGGTGATAATAATTATATACAGATGTCGGTGTGAAGAAAAATACCTGACGCATGCGCACCATCATCATCATGCTGTTTACATGCCCTGTTTACGTGCCCTGTTTACGTGGCCTGTTTACATGTCCTGGTTTGCCATGAGAGGAAGTATAAATACCACACTGATGCCTCACGATAATGCGCTGTAGAACCATTTCTTTACAATCCATATTTATTATTTACAGGTAACGGTGGCCGGGTCCAGACTGGAGTCTGCAGACAAAATTATGCAAGAAAGAATATCACACAACATGACAATGTGACGCACTTTCATTGTTTTTATTTAAACATTTAATTTCCAGGTTAAATGTAAAATGCAGCTTTTTTTAAAATATGGTAAAATATGTAACGCTCATTGAAAGCTTCAAGTACCAGGGTACAATGAGTATTACATTGCATGCCAGTGTACTACAATATCCATGTTTGTGCATATTATATCATATAACTGGATATGTTAAGGTGGCCGACTCTCTCAGATATATTTTCCTTCAGAGTTCGGAGTGTCATTTCAAGAAAGTAAAACCTCAATTTCTGTCCGGCCAAGTTTTACTAAAATGTGGTTTTTCCGTGACTTTATAAATTACATAAATCATTATCAAATTGCAATATTCCTGCAATTTGAATAGTTGATAAATCTGGTGTTATTATTGATTTTGATCAGATTACAGCATTTTGTTAATTGTGTTGGTGACGTAGCTGTTACAGTATCAGATTTTTTCAAACAGCATCTAAAATTTAAAGTTTCATTACTTTTATTTCAGGGTAATCGGCCACTTTCATCCACATTTTGTCCGCTTCGTTTGCTTATCTAATAACATAATTGAGGCATACACCTAGAACTAATTATGATATATAATGCCTAATAAAATACAAGCCATAATTAAATAAACCACTTTCAAAATGTGATGCATCAGCAAAATCAATAATTATCTGATGTTACATAATGCCAGGAACACCATGAGTGCTAATGCGACCTATTTATAAGTTTATACTGAAATTCATCATGTATACTTAGAAACACAACAAACATGCACACCTTGTGATTTAACACGCTCCATATCTGTCAGAAACAAAACGGCTGTAACAAACACTAAGATTTTTATAATGTTATGCATAAGACAAAACTGCCATCATAAACCTTGCTATGTTTATAAAGTGTGAAAATACATTCAACAAAATACAGTTTTAGCAGTATTCAAATAATTTTTACAGCAATGTGAACTCTATATAACATTAGTTATATCAGTTATTATCAGTGAAAAAACCCACTGCACCTGTATTTTCATTGATAACATAACAGTGCCAACATATGTAAGAAAGTACATTACACAACATAGGTACATAAGATTGACGTTCATCCTTCTATTAAAATAATTAATCTGGCTAAATCAAACATTACAAGTCGATGCTGCATGAAAGCCTCGAGTACACGCGGCATTATATTGCAGTGCAAGTGTACAGTTATTACTAGCCGTTTCTACTTCTATGCATACATCATATACACTTGTTAGAAAACACAATTTCAAATGTCATGTTTGAAAAAACTATTTTAAACGTTACATTTGAAAACGTAATTTTAAATGTTATGTTTGAAAACACAATTTTAAATGTTGTTTTGAAAACACAATTTTACATGTTATGTTAGAAAACACAATGTTTTGTTTGAAAACCCAAATACAGTGCAGTCACAACAGTATAAGCGATGTGGGTAAGCATATTTTGTCCACCCAGTTCATTAATGACAGCAGGGGCCCTTTCACGTATATATTCTCATCAGGGTTGTTTGATTTAAATCACTGATTTAAATCATGATTTAAATCGCTCCAAAAAAATCATTGATTTATGATTTTTTTTACTTCCGGTTTTTCTAATCGCCGATTTATATGAATTTAACACAAATAATTGTTTACAAGCATCGAGATCAACAAAGTTTTGTGTGGTTTTTAATACAAAAGCACAAAGAGTGCACACTTGTGTAGCTGTATTGACACCAGATAGCCTGATAGTAAAATATTTTATGACATTATGTATACCAGATTAAAAAAAATCAAATAAATAAAGAAAATCCGATTTGGATAAAAAAATCCGATTTGTTTGATTTTTTATTTAAATCATGATTTTTCTCAACCCTGATTCTGATACATTTATGTATATGACATAACTGCCTTGCTTTACACATATTATAACTTTATTCAATGAAAATACATTAAAAAAACAGAGTATTGTGATTGTATACAGTGGAACCTCGTTAAACTGGATACTTTGGTCCCCAGTGTGTGGATCCGGATTAACAAGTTTTCCGGATAAACGATTCATACAATTAACGGGCTACATTAACATGTTGCAAACAATGATGACATGCAAGCCAACGCTGGACATTGTGGAGGTGTCTAGGTAATTGATGAGAGGACTGGTTTACCATAGACAAGCTTGTGGAAAGAAGTTGTGGTTTTATTCTTTGTTGGGTATAGAAAGCAGCAGACTTGGCATGGACATGGGGCAGCATCTGACTGATACAGTAAAGATGGAGCTACCAGTCACCTGTTCTCTCAACATGTCTTGCTGTATGGATTTGGGGCAGATTCTGAGTTATACAGTAAAGATGGAGTAGCCTGTTCTCTCATCATGTCTTGCTGTATGGACATGGGGCAGCACCTGACTGATACAGTAAAGACAGAGTTACCAGTTGCCTGTTCTCTCAACAGGTATGACCTTATTATATTTAACTCCAAAAAGCCCTGTCTATGGCTAATGTAGGAGTGGTTTATTTTCAGCGTTTTACTTCTCTAACATTAGTTAGTCCAGGACAGGTTGTTTACATTTCCGTGTGATATTTAACTCCCCGTCACAGGAACCTGGTAGGAGGGACCAATGCTGTTTCTTCCGAAAGACACAAGCAAAGTGGGTGAATGGAATTGTCCAGGCTTTGGTGCAAGGACTTGAACCACGGTCCTCTTGACTGACAGTCCGGTGCTCCTACCGCTACATAGATAATTGTTGACAGTATTAGAACCAGTGAATGATGGTCCTGCTCATTCCGGCAGCGGAAACAAATAACTACTGGCGCTAACTTTTTTGGCACACTCGTTCGAATTAATTCATCAGCACACTCAAGTAGTACAACATATATTGAAACACCCCCTCTTAACTACATCAACAAAACTTGATGTTTAAAGCAAGATTTTACGAGTGCTGCTTGCATAAGAAAAAGAACGCACAAAGCACGTGAGGATGCGTGCCCAGTCGTCATCACTGTGCCCTTACACACCGACTGCCAAATCTCTTCAAGGCCTCCCCAGGTACGATACTCCCAGCGGAATCCATGTAAAACATGATGAAGTGAAGGCCACTCAGTCGAATGAAAATGTGTCCAACATCCTCTGATATTGCCACAACTTCAAGTCAATATATCAAAGAGCCTTTGTTTTATGTGGAAACAATGATTTTGTAAAAGCAAGTGCAAAATAGTTGTTATATATTTAGGTCTGCTGTGACAGGAACACGCAGGAAACTTGGGGGATTTTAGATATTTTGGTTCTCATGTTAAGGTGGAACGTTGCAGACAAGTTCAGCTAAGTTTATTTATTTCATTGAGAACAGTTTGACCAAATGCTTCAGAACTACCAGGTCTCTTTGCAAGGTTTATAATTGACGCATGGATGATCTGTGTTCCGATTATAGTTCGGATTGAAGTGAGTAGGTGGTGCGCATTTGATCTCGACTCCTTGTCTACCTTTATTGAAGCACCGAATGTACCAGTCACAGTTGTAGGGGTGCGATAGGTAGAACTGTTCATACCCAGAGAATTCTGTTGATGAACTGACTGAAGATATACACATATTTGTTGCATCTGAAAACACACACCAGTTGACAATGATTGTCTGGGGTCAAAACACACAAAGTAATAATACTGATGCATGGCAGGAAATAGTATCAGCCGTTCTAACATGCCCTAAAATGTTACCTAAATGTAGGATTGATACAAGTGAAAGTAGTAAGATGCTGGACAAAAAGTACAAAAGCGACTAAAGAAAGGACTTCAGAAGGACAACAGTTGAACTTCAGAAGTGTTCAACCATTTACTCTCAAAATGGGAAGTTTTCTATTGGCATTTGTAAGTTATTTTTTTCGTATAAAGTTTTGCACTTTGCAGCCATAAAGGCTGAATAATACATGTGTAGGCCTACATGGTAAATATACAGATTAAAAGGAATAACAATTAAAAGGCATTGAATTAATAGAGCATTAAATTGCATATAAATAAACATAGTATAAATCAGTATTCAATTAAGAGCATTAAATTGCATATAAGTGAAAAATAGATTATTAAATGCAGAGTTTTTATTAGCATGCACATAAGTAAATAAAATTAAAATTAAGTTTTGTGTTAATTACAAGTAAAAAAAAAGTAGAAAATTATGAAATAAAGTCGTGATTAGGTCTACTGTCAGTGATAAAATCAATATGGCATAAGAGTTCTTAAATCTATCAGTTCTGCATCGAGAGATACGATGGTGTGATGACATTACCAACCATGGACAAGATCAGCCAAAGAGAAAGAAAGATGGAGAGACAATGACGTGATGACATTACCAATAAGATTGGCCAAAGACAGAGAAAGATGAAGAGCACAATGGCTTGACGACATTAACAACCATGGAAAAAATCAGCCAAAGAGATAGAAAGATGGAGAGACAATGGTGTGATGACATTACCAATAAGATTGGCCAAAGACAGAGAAAGATGAAGAGCACAATTGGTTGATGACATTACCAACCATGGAAAAGATCAGCCAAAGAGAAAGAAAGATGGAGAGACAATGGTGTGATGACATTACCAATAAGATTGGCCAAAGACAGAGAAAGATGAAGAGCACAATGGCTTGATGACATTACCAACCATGGAAAAGATCAGCCAAAGAGAAAGAAAGATGGAGAGACAATGGTGTGATGACATTACCAATAAGATTGGCCAAAGACAGAGAAAGATGAAGAGCACAATTGGTTGATGACATTACCAACCATGGACAAGATCAGCCAAAGAGAAAGAAAGATGGAGAGACAATGGTGTGATGACATTACCAATAAGATTGGCCAAAGACAGAGAAAGATGAAGAGCACAATGGCTTGATGACATTACCAACCATTATTATACCATTTTGTTTAAGTTGCCAATATAACCATGATGACAAAATCACAAAGTATCTCGGCAATGATAATTACCAAGTTTAACAAGTTTGCAGTCATCGCGCCGGCCTACTTTTGAACAGTTGCAAGTTTTGCACCGACACTCATAGCCTTCATCCGTATCCACACATTGGGTGTAATTTGATTTGCATGGATTGTAACTGCAATCAATCTCTACAACATGCAACAATCAAGATATGTCAATGTTGAACTTACAGGTCAATCAAGTGCATTTAAAAAAACAAAAACAAGCATAGTAGCAGTTGTAAAGTATGTATTTTAATATAATTATAATGCATATTCTCATCAACTGCTGACAAACAATGGAAGGATGTGCGTGTGTGTATATAAATATATATATATATATATATATATATATATATATTATATATATATAAATATATATATATTATATATATATATAAATATATATATATATATACATATACATATATATACATATACATATATATATATACATACATTAAGTTAATATATAAATAAAGTTTTGTATTAATTACAAGTAAAAAGTAGAATATAAAATAAAGTTGTGATTAGGTCTACTGTCGGTGATAAAATCAATATGGCATAAGAGTTCTTAAATCTATCAGTTCTGCATCGAGAGATACGATGGTGTGATGGCATTACCAACCATGGACAAGATCAGCCAAAGACAGAAAAAGATGGAGAAACATAGGCATGATGACATTACCAATCAGTGACAAGATCAGCCGAAGAGAGAGATGTGTGTGTGTGCGCGCGTGCGCGCGTGCGCGCGTGTGTATATATATATACACTGTGGGCTGAAGATAGAGGACTATGACTTCTTGAATTCACAAGTACTCATAAACTCACCTTGGCAAACACGTTACACCCACACAAACTATCAAGAACAACATGGCACTCGCCTAATGGAAAAATACACAATCAGACAAAGGCTTATGACAAGTCATGAGAAACTACAACTTCGACAAAGATCTGATACAAGTCATACAGGCACTGTACGCCAACTCAAACAGTGCTGTCCTTCGAAATAACCAACTTGGAGAACTTTTCAGAACAACTGTAGGAGTTTGTCAGGGGTGCCAACTCTTGCCTGTTCTCTTCAACATATTCCTCGAGAACATCATGCAGGAAACCTTCCAAGACTTCAACACCACCATATATAATTGTGGAAGACCAATTTACAATCTTTGTTTTGCAGATGATATTAACCTCATGGGAGGCAGCGAGAATGAACTTCAAGATCTCACTACCAGACTGGAAGAAAAGGCAAGAACTTATGGGATGGAAGTCAGCTCAGAGAAAAGCAAAATACTTGTCAACAGTACAGTAGACTCTTTCAAATATCTTGGGTCCACCTTAAGCAAAGATGGCACCTCAACAAATGAAATCAAAATAAGGATTGCAGTGGCCATGTCTGCTATGCCAAGACTTATCATCATCTGGAAGAGCAGAGACATCAGCTTCCAAACCAAGCTTAAACTCTACAGAACACTCGCTGTATCCACCCTCCACTACGGATGTGCGAGCTGGACTCTGACAGCAGAGACAGAGAGACGCGTATAAACACATGAAATTAAACGCTTCAGGAGACTCCTCCGTATTTCGTAGACCGAACAAAAGACAAATGAATATGTGAGACAACAAGTGGACTCCCTCGCTGGAAAGCAAGAGCCCTTGTTGGCAAAAGTGAAACGACACAAGCTCTCCTGGTTTGGTTACATCACTCGACACAACACCATTACAAAAAACTTCCTGCAAGGCACCATGGAGGAAAAGAGACGACGGA
>OY759263.1:57544841-57577341 GCA_963662155.1 Lamellibrachia columna
CAAAATATACTATCAGTAGTATCACTGATTTCCAATTTCAATTGTCTAATAACGTTTTCACAGACACACACATACATCCACACACACACCCACATGCACGCACAACATGAATAAATTAAGTTGTTAATTTACTTATTGGTGGCCATGCACAATCCACATCCCAGATCCATGCAGAGACCCTTTTTATAGGGTCGAACACATGTTTTCCATCCTTGTGGTCCGATACATATTGTTCACTTCCAAAGCGATGGCCTTCTGTGCAACCGATGAACATCTTACAGTTGTAAGGGTGTGGAAGTAGGGTTTCATCCCGTGCGAATTTGTCCTCACTACATATGTTATCTTTGTCTGAAAGAAAACATAACACCACTGTTGTATGTAAGATACAATCACACACGCATGCCTTTGATACAATTAATCACATAATTCGTATTAAACGCTAGACGTTATGATATGATGCATCTGTTATTGCTTTGAGGTGGTTTTCATCTATCTGACAGACACCAAAGAGTGAACATAGGGAACTGCCTTTCATCTGAGCTCCCTATTTCATTGGGTCTTCCCCAGGGTTCTGTCCTTGAACCATTTGTTTTCACTCTATAAACAACTCTCCTCAGCTCAGTTTTCAATAGTCACACACTGAGACACTACCATTAAGCAGGGTTGAAATCATGATTTTTTTAAATTTAAATCAGATTTTTTTATTTTTTTATTAATTTTTTTATTTTAAAAATCTGGTATATAGACATTTATATAGTTCTTTATATTTGTAAACTCTTTCAAACGTGTTCTATTCAAATCGATTTGGGTACTTGTCTTAACAGAGGGTACATGATTTTTGCTTATATAAAGACATTAGACAATGTCCACAAGGCCTCACCCCCTGTAGTTGCATAATCTGTCTTGGAAAGGAAAGCATGCTGTGTGTCTGTGGCTGTAGCAGTGCTCATTATTGTTTGCTTAGAGGGTGGATTAGCACCTGACCAGGGCTCTGTGTACTCTAAGGGTCTTCAACCAGATTGAAAACTGGTAAAGTATTAAACAATTGTAGTTCAGACTGTCTCACTTGAGTCAACATACTGAATTCGTAACTAGCACAAGCTCTAAGTGGACTTTAACTCAGGGCTTCCGACTTGAAAAGATACTTCCTCTGGAAGACAAGTTTGTGTGGATTCACTGCATTCAGAAAGGGAATAGCTCAAACATACACAATGTCATAAAATATTTGACTGTCAGGCTATCTGATGACAATACAGCTACACAAGTGTGCGCACTTTGTGCTTTTGTATTAAAAAACATACAAAACTTTCTTGATCTTGATGCTTGTAAACAATTATTTGTGTTAAATTTATATAAATTAGCGGAAAAAAAATTTGAAGTAAAAAATATCATGAATCAATTATTTTTTTGGAGTGATTTAAATCATGATTAAAATCAATGATTTAAATCAATGATTTAAATCAAATGGTTTGAATGAAACAACCCTGCCATTAAGTAGGTGATTTTAACAAGATTTGCCATTCAAGTGAAAGGCCCAGATGGCAAGTGGACAAGGAAGCCATTGGCTTATCGAGAGTCCAACAATGTTCATCTACGTGTAACCCGCCCTCCTGAAATATGTGTAAACCTTGTTTTTAAACATATTCATGCTGCTAGATAATTTCTTCCATTCATTTATTGTCCTCTGTGAGAACGAGTACTTCCTGATATCCAATCTACACTGATCCTTTACTAATTTTTCCTCATGTCCTCTAGCTCTGCTATATTTCTTGAGTCAGAAAAACATATTTCTACCAATATTTTTATACCCATTCAATATCTTAAAAACTTCAATATGATCTCCTGTTAACCTCCTTGTCTCTAGAGTTGTTAAAACACATTCTTTCAGGCGTTCTTCATAACTAAGGTCTCTCAGTTGTGGAATAATTTTAGTTGCTGTCCTCTGTATGCGTTTAGTTGCTCTCCTCTGTATCCTTCTTATGATATGGTCTCCACGCTTGTATTAGTGCCCTGCACGAGCCGGGCTTTGGGCCCAAGCCCGGCCCGCAACCCGCTCTGGGCCTCTACTAAATTTTGCAGGCCAAGCCAGTCCTGGGCTTACATTTTGTGGGCCTGGGTTGAAAAACTATTAAACACATTGGGCTTGGGCCGGGCCTGCACTTAGTGTGAGTGGGCTGGGCTGGGCCTGGATCTAATAAAAATATTAATACAAAACCCAGATTTTTTATTTTAATATTAATAAAAACTGATTATAAATTGTATTTCCAGGTTAATGAATGTTTAAAATTATTTCTTCAGTATTATATAGTTGCAAATTGAGACTTTGCATGGAATTATGAATGACATCAGTGCTTTATATATTGGAATGTAGTTTAACCGATTTTTAACAATGGGACTCCTAATGGTATAATTATAATAATGTGCATTCTTTTAATAAAGACATTTCATATAATAGCAATGCGTAGTATTGCATACACAGTACACACATTACATGATACATATTACTACTACATAGTACATACAGAATACAGATGCATATTTTTGGCATGAATGTAGCCTTTTGCATAGATCTAATGGCCCCATACCAGGCCATTCAAGTTCACTTGGCTGGAAGCAGCCAGCCCCAAATATTTACTTGTCCAGCACACTATGGACAGTAGACAGCAAACGATAGTATAGACATTATACAATGTTCATATATTATTTTTTTTTTTTATTTAATAAAACAATACGTATGTATTACAGTTTATTACAGTTTATTTATGTTTCCTTTTTATCACAAGATAATAGGTTTTACTTTTCAACATTTAACAAGCCATGGGCTTGCGGGCCACGGGCTTACCCGACTGGCCTGCAGGTATGGGCCAGGCCTGGAACGTGTGGGCCGGGCTGGGACTGGGCCAAACATTAACGGTCTTGGCTGGGCCTGGACCTAAATTCTACTTTGCGGGCCTGGGCCAGGCTGGGTTTGACGAATTGTTGCGGGCCTGGATTCTAGCTGCTAATTGCAGGCCGGGCTTGGGCTAAAATTATAGGCCCGTGCAGGGCACTAGCTTGTATACAATATTCTAAATGAGGTCTAACTATTGCTTTATGCAGAGGTATAATTAGCTTTTTTCCTTGTATGTTATGTTTCTCCTAATCAACCCAAGAATTTGATTACCCTTTGAAGCTGCAATACCACACTGCTCTCTATTCCTGATACTAATTGCACCCTAAAGCAGTTCATGGGTTTTCTTTGTGGTATTTTCCACTGGATGACTGAGAATCAGGGTTGAAAAAAATCATGATTTTTTTTTTTAAATCGGATTTATTTGATTTAAATCGGATTTTTTAATTTTTTTTTTATTTATTTGAAATCTGGCATACACAATGTCATAAAATATTTTACTATCAGGCTATCTGGTGTCAATACAGCTACACAAGTGTGCGCACTTTGCGCTTTTGTATTAAAAAACACACAAAACTTTGTTGATCTTGATGCTTGTAAACAATTATTTGTGTTAAATTCATATAAATCAGTGATTAAAAAAACCGGAAGTCAAAAAAATCATAAATCAATGATTTTTTTGGAGCGATTTAAATCATGATTTAAATCAAATGATTTAAATCAAACAACCCTGCTGAGAATAGAATAAAGATTTATGCCGGTAAAACATAATTTCTTTTTTATCAGTATACAAAAGCAGCACGACAAAATTTTTTGTTTTTTCTTACACTTATCTTAATAAAAACAATGTCAGCATTGGATTTTACAATTATCTTTGACAATTTTTTTAATTTTATACAGCATATTTCTCAAAAGTGTGGTTTCTGTTTCTGTCATATTTGTGATCTACGCTTTCATCCATCAATTATTTTTTTGGAGTGATTTAAATAATGATTAAAATCAATGATTTAAATCAAATGATTTAAATGAAACTACCCTGCCATTAAGTAGATGATTTTAACAAGAATTGCCATTCAAGTGAAAGGCCCAGATGGCAAGTGGACAAGGAAGCCATTGGCTTATCGAGAGTCCAACAATGTTCATCTACGTGTAACCCGCCCTCCTGAAATATGTGTGAACCTTGTTTTTAAACATATTCATGCTGCTAGCAGTTATACAATCCGTAGATAATTTCTTCCATTCATTTATTGTCCTCTGTGAGAACGAGTTCTTCCTGATATCCAATCTACACTGATCCTTTACTAATTTTACCTCATGTCCTCTAGCTCTGCTATCTTTCTTGAGTCAGAAAAACATATTTCTACCAATATTTTCATACCCATTCAATATCTTAAAAACTTCAATATGATCTCCTCTTAACCTCCTTGTCTCTAGAGTTGTTAATACACATTCTTTCAGGCGTTCTTCATAACTAAGGTCTCTCAGTTGTGGAATAATTTTAGTTGCTGTCCTCTGTATGCGTTTAGTTGCTCTCCTCTGTATCCTTCTTACGATATGGTCTCCACGTTTGTATTAGTGCCCTGCACGAGCGGGCTTTGGGCCCAAGCCCGGCCTGCTCTGGGCCTCTACTAAATTTTGCGGGCCGAGCCAGGCCTGGGCTTACATTTTGTGGGCCTGGGCCGGGCCTGGGTTGAAAAACTATTAAACACATTGGGCTTGGGCCGGGCCTGCATCTAGTGTGAGTAGGCTGGGCTGGGCCTGGATCTAATAAAACTATAATTACAAAACACAGATTTTTTATTTTAATATTAATAAAAACTGATTATAAATTGTATTTCCAGGTTAACGAATGTTTAAAATTATTTCTTCAGTATTACGTAGTTGCAAATTGAGACTTTGCATGGAATTATGAATGACACAGTGCTTTATATATTGGAATGTAGTTTAACCTATTTTTAACAATGGGACTTCTAATGGTATAATTATAATAATGTGCATTCTTTTAATAAAGACATTTCATATAATAGCAATGCATAGCATTGCATACACAGTACACACATTACATAATACATATTACTACTACATAGTACATACAGAATACAGATGGCCCCATACCAGGCCATTCAAGTTCACTTGGCTGGAAGCAGCCAGCCCCAAATGTTTACTTTAGACATATTTGCAGAGGCAATCAAGCCATGATTAACCACCAACTTATCACCCTTTGACCCTACCAGTGGACATTCTCTTGTCTAAGTCTTTCCTCCAAATCTTGCCTGCCTGAATGACCTGCCCACTGGCCACTGCCCACTGCCCAGTGCCAGGGTTAGCATGTAACGAAGTAAAAGTATTTCGTTACAATACGTGAGTAGTTATTTCAAGTAATCGGCATGTAACGATGTAGAATTTTTACTAAATATTTTTACTCGTAACGATTTAGTTTTATTTAAAGTAACGCGACTTTTTACTCCGTTACTTTTATTTACTTTGCAGTATATTTTCGTTACATTTTTGGCGAAACCTCTGCTGCCGGTGGCGCTCCACCATCAATGGCATTTCATAAACTGTGCATAGTTGCCAGGCCAAAAGCTATTAATATTATTCAATCACATGCCAGGTCGCGATCATATTTGCATACCAACCTCTCTTTGGGAAAACGATGCAACCATTGTTTTATATATACGTCAGTGAACGAAGTCTGCCAAATATTGGCATAGGTCAGGTCAAGGCCGTTGATATGAAATGTCACTTTGAGCACACAACGCTTGAACACCATCTCAAACCATGATGCAAATGTCTTTGTTGCACCATATAAACTATTAATCAGTAAGTTTCCAATACGTATTATATAAATAAAATTTGCAATTTTGATAATGTATTGATAATCCCCATACACTGACGCAATTCTGATATTCGTGAGCGATCACGCTTCGTGGATCGAGAACTTCACAAATTTTCGCCCATTGTCAGCAATGGCCTTACTGGCTTACGTCAGCATTAATGGTGGGGGTGGTCACAGGTTTGTGGGTGACCTTGTGGCGAAATGGCCCCACCTGTTTGTAATTAAATTTGTGTATTGGTGGTGGAATGTCTGTATTCTTTGCATTACATGTTCATGACGACTTCTTGATGTATATATGTTATCGTCATGCTTGTAGGAATGTGGGCTCTGAGAAACTTGCCGGACGGGGCTGTACATGTGTTCAGTTCCTGTCGGGTTTGCTTGGAGGAGCTCACATTCCTGTTAATGTTCTTCCCAAAGTGGCTGCGTGATAAGCAGTCCACTTTGCAATAAAAAACGTCATTTATTTGGCCTGTTTCAATTCTCTCCTACATCGGACTTGTGTTGGTTATTGCATAAATGAATTTATGCAACTCACCAGGTTCATAACAATTTTTATGAGATAACCAAGACAGGTCATCGTTAAACTTGCCCTGGGTGTCCGAGACTACACCGGAACTATTTGGCCAAATAAATTGTATTACTCCGCGCTAGCCAGCCAATCACGGCTTAGCGGAAACCAGTCCAAACTGGAGCCAGTAGCTTGAATCTTTCACTCCTGCTTCAGTCTCTGCATTGTGAAGTTGTGACTAAAATTTGTCTCTCGAAATCCGCCCTCCTCCCCACCTTTCTTCCTTATTCTCAATGCTTAGTTTAAATGCGATTGTACATCGTTGATGAAATAGGAAGTTGGAAGATGTCGAAACCGCTTTCCCCACTTTTGGCCTAATATAAGATGAACACGGGGGTTTATCCCCTAGTATTTGGTGTTCATGGGGTTTTCTGCGCAGACAGGCTTCCTGTTTCTTCATCGGTATTCTTGGCTTATGTTTATATAGGTTAGCGAAATGGCCCCACCTGTTTGTAATTAAATTTGTGTATTGGTGGTGGAATGTCTGTATTCTTTGCATTACATGTTCATGACGACTTCTTGATGTATATATGTTATCGTCATGCTTGTAGGAATGTGGGCTCTGAGAAACTTGCCGGACGGGGCTGTACATGTGTTCAGTTCCTGTCGGGTTTGCTTAGAGGAGCTCACATTCCTGTTAATGTTCTTCCCAAAGTGGCTGCGTGATAAGCAGTCCACATTGCAATAAAAAACGTCATTTATTTGGCCTGTTTCAATTCTCTCCTACATCGGACTTGTGTTGGTTATTGCATAAAACAGCATTTTTCTTTCACGAATAAAATTCATATTGAGATGTTTTCATAGCTTACTCTACAGAACCAAAGAATTGATACAGCATCTTTTCCCAGCAATGGCTTACTCAAGCTGACCCATAATATCAATGACAGGGACATGGGCCATGACAGGGCACACTTTTAATTGTAATTAGCAACAGCATTCCTCTCTTGCACTGGTCTGTCTTCTGATCAATTCTAGCCCCAGCTGGTACCAGATAACCAACACAGCTAGCTGCTAAAGCCTGTTGTTTCAATGTTTGTGTGAGCTGATAAGACATGCCTTGGAAGACATGAGAAGGTGGGAGTTCACAAGCCAGATGGCTTCATCAGCTAGGCATCAAATTTCTTTGTTAATTTTACTATGGACAGTGCTAGGTGGTATTACCTCTGACCAGTTTCCCTGAGAGGCTACTACTACAACAGTACTACTGGACTGACCTTCTACCTACTCAGATACAATCACACCTGCGTATACATATCCTCTTGTACAATCTAGCTCCTCCCATACCCCAGTGGAACAGGCCGATAAAAAGACAGATTGTGCGTCATCATTAATTAAGTTCTGTATTTAACTGAAATTATTTGATGTTGTGAGCTTTCACTAATGAAAATGTAATTTTCCAAGCATCCAAGTGAGCACCATGTTCAAGGGTGGCAGACCGCCTGACCAGCTAAGGCTGTCTGGGAACACTTTGTTATAGGCAGAGTGGTTGCAAAACAGCTGTCAGATGCAAGCTGTGTAATTTATATAATATTACTCGTGATATTTTGTTGTTATTTCTAAGTGTTGTACTTTTACTTCTACTTTTACTTCAAGTATTTTTGAAAAGTAGTTTTACTTTTTACTCAAGTACTTTTTTACAAAGTACTTTTACTTTTACTCAAGTAGTTTTTAGGTGAATTACTTTTACTTAAGTACAAAATTAAAGTCATTCAGTTAACCCTGCCCAGTGCCAACCCCAGTTGGTAGTTGGTATTTTTTAATTGTTAATTATTGTCTACTGTTTAGTGTCTACAATTTTCCCAGTACTGATTCATTCACACTTGTACTAATTCACATGTCTGAACCTGATCTGTCTCAGGCTAGTGACTGCAGGCCTGCTGGAAATGCCACTGGGTGTCAGTGCCAGTGGGTGACATTTAATTGAAATATCAATTATTACCAAATTAACTGCCCTTACTGGTAACATTAATTCATTAAATTGAGTTAACTTAGCTAATTCAATTAACAACCTAAATTAGGGTTATGGTTTGCATAAGTTAGGGTTAGACAAACAAATCTACTAAAACCATAAGCCAACAAATTAAAGCCATATATAAAATATGTTATAATACTTAACAGTAATGCCAATGAAAAGTTGATTATTTTTCTTCAGGATATTCGTCCGTTTGAAACAGTTGGTGGTGCTGGATTTTTAGAACTTGTCCAGCACACTATGGACAGTAGACAGCAAACGATAGTATAGACATTATACAATGTTCATATATTATTATTTTTTTATTTAATAAAACAATATGTATGTATTACAGTTTATTACAGTTTATTTGTTTCATTTTTATCACATGATAATAGGTTTTACTTTTCAACATTTAACGAGCCGTGGGCTTGCGGGCTTACCCGACTGGCCTGCAGGTATGGGCCGGGCCTGGAATGTGTGGGCCGGGCTGGGACTGGGCCAAACATTAATGGTCTTGGCTGAGCCTGGACCTAAATTCTACTTTGCGGGCCTGGGCCAGGCTGGGTTTGACAAATTGTTGCGGGCCTGGATTCTAGCTGCTAATTGCGGGCCGGGCTTGGGCTCAAATTATAGGCCCGTGCAGGGCACTAGCTTGTATACAATATTCTAAATGAGGTCTAACTATTGCTTTATGCAGAGGTATAATTAGCTTTTTTCCTTGTATGTTATGTTTCTCCTAATCAACCCAAGAATTTGATTACCCTTTGAAGCTGCAATACCACACTGCTCTCTATTCCTGATAATAATTGCACCCTAAAGCAGTTCATGGGTTTTCTTTGTGGTATTTTCCACTGGATGACTGAGAATAGAATAAAGATTTATGCCGGTAAAACATAATTTCTTTTTTATCAGTATACAAAAGCAGCACGACAAAATTTTTTGTTTTTTCTTACACTTATCTTAATAAAAACAATGTCAGCATTGGATTTTACAATTATCTTTGACAATTTTTTTATTTTATACAGCATATTTCTCAAAAGTGTGGTTTCTGTTTCTGTCATATTTGTGATTTACGCTGTCATCCATCTGTTGACAACTTTAATACTGCCTACCGATTTCGAGATTGGCTAACCCTTTTGCTTGGTTGTGCCTCAGAGTTTCCGAGGAATTAAATGCAAACAAGTTGTATTGATATTATTATTATAACACACAACTCAGTATTGAGTAAATCAACAAGATAAGTATCAATAAGAATACATGAAATATAACAAGAATATACACACGACTCTTTTATATCAGATTTACCATCTTTATGTATCCTTTTTGAGATAAATATTATTTTGTCCTGATTATGCAGGACAATACACCACAGGTTAATACATTATTTTTTAATACATAACACTAGTTTTACTTGACTGGAATAACCAGGACAGATGTTCAAACACTTTTTGTAGACCAAGATGATGCTTACATCACTAGAGACAAACAACCAATCTAGAGTCAATCATTAGCAATAAAACTACATTGGAATAAGAATATCTGCCAATCAACTTACCAATAGCGCAGTTATGGAATGGTTCACCTCCGTAACATCCACACCTCGGACACACGCACACGTAGTCATCTACTCCCTTGCTGACACACGTTCCCCCGTGTTAGCATGGCCTGTGTCGCTCGCAGTATGGACGTACTGTCCAACCAGGCAATAGAAGAAACAGATTAACACAATTTAGTGACCCTGTCTCATGACAGAGAAAACTCTGCAATTAGATGCTGAAGATAAATGAGGGAATCTATTTACCAGGGCATACTAAAACTCAGAACTGACAACATCAGTTATTATCACATGAAACAAAAATAACTTCTGCTGCAAATAACCGTGGGACAGAATGTTATTATAAATGTTGTTGCGCTTCTCTTTATCCCTGTAGTCCGGGGTGAGAATGGCACCGATACTGGTCATACATTTTTTCCCCTTCTTCTTCATCACTGATCCCATTTCACTACCGTCTCCACTGCTCGTCTCCACTCCCCCCTATCCCTCACTCTCATTCTATAAAAAATAATTACCTGGTGTTGTTGTTATCGATGTTGTTGTTGTAGGAGTATCTGTTGTATGTGTTGATTCATTTCGTTCTGTTGATCTGTTTACAGAGCTGGATGTCATCGTGATTGTTCCTGACGATGCCCCAGTGTTTGTGGTCACTGGCCCTTCAGGTGACGTGGTTGAGACCACGTGTGTTGTCGGGGATGTGGTTGCGGTCGTAGGCCATGCACTGGATGACGTTGGAACCACGGGTGTTGCAGTGGGTGAGGTTGTGGTATGTTCTGGTGCTGATTCCATTGTGAGTCTGGCAGCACTAGGGTCCTTCAGGTACTGGTTAAACTGGCCTTCCCCTTTCTTCATTTCCTTCAGTAGATGATCCTTGAGTTGTTCCTTCGTGGTTTCTCCCGACTTCAGGACTACTTGAAAGTGTACTTTTACACTCCCCTTGCTATGGAAAGTAATCAGAAATATTTGAGTTGGCAGTAGTAGGGGCTTCTCTTACAAAGAAGTTGGCAGTAGTATGGACTTCTCTTACAAAGAAGTTGGCAGTAGCAGGAGCTTCTCTTACAAAGAAGTTGGCAGTAGCAGGGGCTTCTCTTACAAAGAAGTTGGCAGTAGTATGGACTTCTCTTACAAAGAAGTTGGCAGTAGCAGGAGCTTCTCTTACAAAGAAGTTGGCAGTAGCAGGGGCTTCTCTTACAAAGAAGTTGACAGTAGCAGGGGCTTCTCTTGCAAAGAAGTTGGCAGTAGCAGGGGCTTCTCTTACAAAGAAGTTGGCAGTAGCAGGGGCTTCTCTTACAAAGAAGTTGACAGTAGCAGGGGCTTCTCTTACAAAGAAGTTAGCAGTAGCAGGGGCTTCTCTTACAAAGAAGTTGGCAGTAGCAAGGGTTTCTCTTACAAAGAAGTTGGCAGTAGCAGGAGCTTCTCTTACAAAGAAGTTGGCAGTAGCAGGGGCTTCTCTTACAGAGAAGTTGGCAGTAGCAGGGGCTTCTCTTACAAAGAAGTTGGCAGTAGCAGGGGCTTCTCTTACAAAGAAGTTGGCAGAAGCAGGGGTTTCTCTTACAAAGAAGTTGGCAGTAGCAGGGGCTTCTCTTACAAAGAAGTTTTACAAACATAATCTACATAACATCATCAATGTGAAACAGGAGCAACACTATTAGTAAATGTACACTAATTACCACAAGGAGAAATTGTCATTCTTGCAATAATTAATTTAACATCTCACAGCAATTACTATATCTCACATAACATAGAGGGCTTAGTTTGAATACAATTGCTTCCATTCACAGCCTCACTCCACGTTGCCACAGTTTATACTGCATCAATGAAGACCAGGCACTGATCACAATGGAGGTTAACCTCGGATATAATTGTATCCTATCCATGGACAGTTTAAATTATCATACACTCGTGCCTGACAAAACAGGATTAGGGTCAACAAAAAGGACATGTTGTAAAAAAACATTAAATAAATAAATAAAAGTCCTTTGACGTGCCAGTTTCTAGTTTACGCTAATCACTGCACGTTCAAACTAGAAGTCCATTAAAATATATAAATAAATTAATTAAAACATTATCGCAGAAAAGCATATAACGTTCTCCACAGCAATGGTTAGTCCATAAAAAACAGTATTTCACACACAGCCATATGCACAGTGGAAGAGATGAGTCTTTAGTTTGTGTTTAAATAGTGTCAATGAAGGTGCATCACGGATGGAGATTGGTAGTGCATTCCAATGTGTGGGGCCGGTTGTTCCAAAATCATGTCTGCCGATGGACTTGGACACTGGTGGAACAGCTGAAGATGCATAGCCTTATATATATATATGCCAGTACTTTGAATTTGGTAATGCAGTTCCACCAGAACCTGAGTGATATATATATATATATATATATATATATATATATATATATGGCATATATATATATATATGGCATATATATATATATATATATATATATATATATATATATATATATATATATATATATATATATATATATCACACAATAGGGCAGCCCGCCTGGTTGTTCTTACACCTATCTCTGTGCATATCACTCAGGTTCTATATATATATATATATATATATATATATATATATATATATGGCATATATATATATATATATATATATATATATATATATATATATGGCATATATATATATATATATATATATATATATATATATATATATATATATATATATATATATATATATATATATATATATAGAACCTGAGTGATATGCACAGAGATAGGTGTAAGAACAACCAGGCGGGCTGCCCTATTGTGTATCTTATGGAGGCGTGTCAAGTGATATTCAAGCATGTCCAGCAGGAGGGCATTGCAGTAATCCAGATTTTAAACAACCAGAGCAATGACCAATGAGTGACAGACACGCTTCGTGATGTAGGGTCTGGCCTGATGGATTTGATACATCTCAGATGCAAACTTGCAAATAGCAAACATTACCTAAAGCTAGTCACGTTGCATGTCTTCATATCTTTGCCGAGGTCACTGTCTGATAGAGTCGACATTATCTAAAAAAAATTATTAATTAATTACATATTAGTGGCGAATTAAGTTGTAATGATACTTGTGGGAAACAATATGGGATTGTAAGAAGTGTATCATATTGGAGTACCTTGTGTGTGTCACATCGGAGTACCTTGTGTATCATATCGGAGTACTTTAACATCTTTGGGAATGTTCTTGTTTTAGCTTTATGACCATAACAATGTTTGACTCATGTTTTGTGGGTTTCAAGTTGATTGAATTGTAGAAGATGATGCATTATTTTCCCAACAACATAAATGTAATGCATGTTATATCATATAACGCTAACTGAAATATGATTGCCTTTGAGTGACATTCACTCTACCAATAGTGACAATAACTATGAAGATCACGGAGAAGAATTACCAGTTTTTTATAGCACTGTCCAACAAAATGTCAACATGGACAATTCTGACTATACACACTAACTTTGCTGCAGAACTCATTCTTCAGTTGTTTGTAATCCGTTGAGTTTGGGTTTCCATATGTTGCTGGTTTGTATTCCAGTGCATCCAGCCACATAATTCCATAGTTCGTCTCTGGAAAATGACAACGTCAGCGTCTAACATAATAAACAGAAACAACTTAACTCGGAATGTTGCTTTTTACAAGAGTTCAATATCTGGATTACATTTTCTAATCTGCTAATACAACCATGTGTGCCAAATTTTTTTATGAATATGTCCTGTTTGATGATAGCCTTTTATTGTGGCTCTACTTGTTGCGCTGCGTAAATCAGCAGCAACATTATCTGTTTATTTAGCAAGATTTAACAAGGCAAGATTAAACAAAGCAACATTTAACAAAAGTAAAGGAGGCAATTTGCGAACAAGCAAACTATGTGGAGGGTTTAAAGGCGAACCAGAAAAGAGATGAAGACTACAAATTATAAAGATGCACTTAATGCAGCTACAAATTAAATTAGAAAATTTAAAAGCTATGAGCAAAAATTAGCATGTAACATAAACAATGAGAGCAAGAGATTTTATACATGTCAGGAGTAAACAAAACATGCCTAACAAGGTTGGACTACTAGAAGGCAGTGCTGGATATATAATATCACAAGGTTTTTTAATGGCGGAAGACCTAAATGGATATTTCAGTTCAGTGTTTTCCAGAGAATATTAGTTCATCAGCAGTTCCAGATGCTACATTTCAGGAGGCTATATCGGACTATTTAGGGCAGTTAATTGTAACTCCAGAAATGGTAGCTAAGAAAATAAAGTCAATGAAGGATAATAAATCACATGGAGGTTGGAATTCTGCCAAAAAAACTGATAGAAACATAAAACAAATTAGCATACCATTTCCAAGAGTGTTCAACTTACAATTAATAGAGGGAGTGGTTTCTTTCAAATGGAAGGAAGGAAACATCAAACCATTATTTAAAAAGCATTCGTGAAATAAGTCAGAGAATTATTTAATATCAGTGATTTGTACATTATTAGAAACGTTAACCATATGTTGGACTTCTTTGTTGGGTATAAACTATTAAATCCATCTGAACATGGGTTGTCATTAAAAGAGGGAGTGGTTCCCGTTGAATGGAAAAAAGCAAACACTACGGATTACATATTGATGAACAAATGTTGGACTCTCAATAAGCCAATGGCTTCCTTGTCCACTTGCCATCTGGGCCTTTGATGGCAATCTTGTTAAAACATTAATGAGGCACAATTTCAAAAAGCAACATTTAAAGAGATTTAATAAGGAAAGATAGAACAAGACACTAGATTTTAAGCGACTTGACATGATTCATTCTAGCCACACAGCAGGTTTGAGTTATAAATCACCTCACATTCTTACCAGTTGGTGGTGGTGTTGGTGGTGTTGATGTTGGTTTGTCGGGAGGTTTATCTGAAATATAAAGACATGGTTTGACTTGATTGTCATGATAAAACAACTGCCTCTTCTTCTTCCTTGTGCTGTGCACAATACAACTAAAAGATATTTCACACAATTAATGATATGGTGTGTGGGCTAGGAAGCCATTGGCTTATTGAAAGGCAACAATTCATATCGCTGTTGAAGATTCAAAACAATGAAGATCCATTTAGATCTGCACCATGTGGTTTGTTTGTCTGTTGGATATGTGTCTGTTAACATAATTTCTAACACACACAGATTTTCATAGCTGTTGAAGAATCATATCCATGAAAAAAAAACAGGCACATCAATGAATGGTGTTGCTTGTGACTCAAATGCTGATGATACGTGTATCCGCAAAAAAGATTTAAATTGTGCACATTGTCATGTTACATTTCTAGTAATTAGATTCTTACCTGTCAGGTAAACAATGACGCCAGTGAGGATTGCAATGACCACAACTGTGATCACTATACCAAGAATAATGAGACATCGATTGGCGCACACCTTCGAGTCAGACTGCTGTCTTGATATAGTCTTGTCTGTTGCTGGCCTAGGCGGTAGACTCAAGGCAAACTTATCCTTAACGGGCTGACTGGGCTAAAACGCAATGTGGATAAGTACTCAACATAGTCACGTAGAAGAGCAAGTTGTAATATACCAATAAGTATTTATCAACAGCCGACTTGTTACTCACATGAGTCACACCCTATTACTCCAAGCCCACTGCCCACTGCCCCCAGCCATCTATTACAAGCCCACTGTCCCCAACCTACTATTCCAAGCCCACTGCCCCCAGCCTACTATTCCAAACCCACTGCACCCAGCCTACTATTCCAAGCCCACTGCCCCCAGCCTACTATTCCAAGCCCACTGCCCCCAGCCATCTATTACAAGCCCACTGTCCCCAGCCTATTATTCCAAGCACATTGGCCCCAGCTTACTATTGCAAGCCCACTGCCACCAACCTATTATTCCAAGCCCACTGCCCCCAGCCTACTATTCCAAACCCACTGCCCCCAGCCTACTATTCCAAGCCCACTGCCTCCAGCCTATTATTCCAAGCCCAATGCCCCCAGCATATTATTCCAAGCCCACTGCCCCCAGCCTATTATTCCAAGCCCACTGCCCCCAGCCTATTAGTCCCTGGTTGGACTTAGCATTGGCTGAGGGACAATATTAACGGGGCCTATGATGTTGTATTGATGCCAGAGGCTGACTCTACACACACAATGTGTACACAAGGACCAATATGCACAAGAAAGGTGCAGCAGGGGGTACCTATCTCCTGTTAGGGGGGTATGGGGCCTCCCCCGGAAAAAAACTAACCTAGAACTTATTTAAAACTATGACCATGACATTAGAAATGTATATTAAGATGTTTTTACACCATCAACATGAAAATTTCAAATGGTCAAAAGTTTGATGTCTTAATTTGCTTAAATTTTAACCAATGAATAAGTAGCTAAACCTGAGCACCTTTGCAAAAAACTAAGGATTTGCATGCAAACTGTGTCTGTAACACTCTGTAATGTGAACAGGGGGTAAGTGCCTAAAAACATAACCGTTATTTTTATCAGTTTTCAGATGCTCCTACCTTGAGAAATTTACAAGCTACATATTTGAAATTTTATGAATAAGTAGACATATTGGCACAGATTATCTATGCAAAATTCAAGAATAATAAGGCAAAGGACTATGGGTATACCGGGTGCATGAAAAGTATTTCAGCAGTTTGTATTTCTTTCTTGTGTTACTGTACAATGTCCAAATTTCTACCATCTATTGTCAGGGATACTGGCATGAATCTATTAGTTTACTAGGCTTCTAGTTGCTACACTTTCAGAATAATTCAGCCTTAATTTTTTTATTTATTGTACATTTTACGAATTTCAGCACCAAAAAAATGAGAATGTGGGACAAGTCCTATGACCTCCATTTTTTAACCATGCATAGTCCTTTATTAGGTAAACAACATATTAAAATTTCAGGATGGTGTTCTGCCACATTTATTTTTCATTTTTTTTTAATTAAGGAGAAAACTCCATTGGTTTTTCAGCTACAATACTATTGCAAAGGACAATAGCATAGATAATACGTACCAATATGTGTACACATTCAGCAAATTTCAGAAATGTAGCTTATAAACTTCTCAAGTTAACAGGTGTGGTTTTAGGCACTAACCCCATTTTACAGCGTTACAGACACAATTTGCATGTAAATGCTTAGTTCGTTTGCAGAATGCTCAGGTATAGTTACTTGGTTGGTTGTCACAAATACTGATAGCAGACCAGGGGCAGAAGTACACAGCACTCATGTACACAAGTACATTTTTGAAGTACAGCTGTACTCGTACTCATATAACTTATGGGTCATGAACTTGTACTCATACTCAATGTACTCAGATTTGATGAGTACATTAAGAGTACATATGAGCACTTTCTTAATATATGTTGTGAAAATTTATTTATTTGTAGATAACAAATAATATCATAGTTAACATACTTGTGGGATGTTGTTGTCGTATAGACCTTCTACCCTGTTGCCAATTGTTGTCTCTCTTGTTTCCTGAAAACAATGTGTTCTTTATATATGTGGGTGTTTGTGTGTGTGTGTGTGTGTGTGTGTGTGTGTGTGTGTGTGTGTGTGTGTGGGTGGGTGGGTGGGTGGGTGGGTATGTGTGTGCGGGTGGGTGGGTGGGTGGGTGGGTGTGGTGTGTGTATGTGTGTGTGTCTGTGTATTAAAACAATTAAAACCCATTAGTTTCTGTTGTTTTCCAGTGGTCCGACCTTATCTCAAACTTTCTGTTTACTCCTTACATAAGCATAGAAACTCTTGCTGTCATTTTTTATATTACTTGCCAATTTTTTTTCAAAGGTTCTTTTAGATTTTCTAATTTCAGTTGTAGCTAGGTTAAGTGCCTCTTTGTAGTTTGTGTAGTCTTCTACATTTCCAGTGTGTTTATAGACCCTCCACAGCATCTGTTTGTGAGCAATTTTTCTAATAGCCTCTTTTGACATGTGTTTTTTCCTGGACCTTTTCACTCGTTTTCTTAATGGAACAAATTTCTCAATAATGCCCTCAATCTCATATTTTAAACAAGTCCAGCATTCTGTTGCTGTCTTGTTCTTCAGCAAGTTATTCCAATCTATATTTGCTAGATATGTTCTCATCATTTTATATTTGCCTTTGTTGAAGTTCCTCCTCCATTGTTTTTTATATGTATTCCCTGTTTTTACTTTTATATTAAAATGGATTTGGTTATGGTCACTTGAGGTTCGTGTACTTTTACATTGTCAACTAATTCATTTTGAGAAGACAAAATTAAATCTAACACATAAACTACTCCTATTGTTAATGTTAAGTTCCTTGTAACTATGTTACACCAAATTGCTTCCACACTATCTGCTTCACTTTTCAGTGTTATTTCATATGCTTGGATAGATTCTTTAACATATAAAATTACTCCACCTCCCCTTCTTTCTTGTCTATCCTTCCTAAACATTACATAGCCTGTCAGTGCTAACTCAGCATCTACTATATCTTCATTTGCCCATGATTCTGTGATGCCTATTACATGAGGATCAATATCTGCTACCAAGAAGTCTAACTCACTTTTTTTATTTATTATGCTCCTGGCATTTAAGCATACACATTTAAGTTCATTGTCCAAAATTATTGGTGAACATTTCTTTGGATGTGTATTTGTAGTAGTACTCCTTTGAGTTTTCTCTGTTTCGAAAGGTGTCAATTTCATGTCAACTATGTAAACCAGTATACACAGAAAGGTGCAAGGCTAAATGTATGACCTCTATGTAATTTCATGATGACAATTTTCTCTCCCTCCTTCACAAATACAAACAATATGATAACTGCTTGGTGCCCAATCAGAATATGTTCGGCATCATCAATATTATGTTCATCATCAATGTTATGTTCATACATGAAATGTAGACTTAAAAGCACATACATGTGGTGACATCTATGAGATGAACGAAATACCATTTTACATCTCTTGGATGCCAAAGATGGTGTCATGTTATAAATTCCAGATTAGAATACAAGTTTCACAACCACTTTTGTAATGCAGTGCATAAGACACATGACTAACTGTCAAAACTGTCAGCTAAATTAATTCAAGTGACTTACTTTCATTACATATTTTAACAAGATTTAACAAGATTGCCATCCAAGGCAAATTAAGGCCCAGATGGCAAGTGGACCAGGAAGCCAATGGCTTATCGAGAGTCCAACAATTTTTATCTACGTGTAACCCGCTGTCCTGAAATGTGCACCAATTTTGTTTTTAAACATATTCATGCTGCTACACAACCTGAAGATAATTTGTTCCATTCATTTATTTTCCTCTGTGAGAAGGAGTACTTCCTGATATCCAATCTACACCGATCCTTTGTTACTGTTGCCTCATGTCCTCTAGTTCTACCTTTGCTACTGTTGCTTCATGTCCTCTAGTTCTACCTTTGTTACTGTTGCCTCGTGTCCTCTAGTTCTACTACCTTTTTTTGAGTGAGAAAACAATATTTCTGTAAATATTCTCATACCCATTCAATATCTTAAAAACTTATGAATTTGATCTTGTCTTGACCTCATTGTTGTTAAACCATATTCTTTTAGGTGTTCTTCATAAGTAAGGTCTCTCAGTTCTTGAATAATTTTAGTTGCTCTCCTTCACATTTGTTCAAGTGCATCTATATCCTTCTTATAATACGGTCTCCTGAGAGTTATGATGTGCCCTGTTTTCAACACATAACACAGTTATTAATACTGTTGTGTTCATTACAGTTTCAACACTATCGCCACCTAGTGACGTATTTGTTATAACATATCATGCTGTGCACCGCCCTACGGGAGGCCTACCAAATGTTATGCCACATATTCACATTATTACATAATCCCAATAACAGACATGTAGCCTTTGTAATGAGTCTGCCATATGCAGCAGTTACCTCTAAGTCAGTTTCCTCTATCACGTTGTCACAGCCCTTGCTATCAGCAACATCCTCCCTAAATATTGCAATGTATCAGCACATATTTTTTAACCTGACTAAATTATTTTAAACATGTTTTTGCTTGCACAAAATACCCTGTACAGCGATACAGACTGCCACCAATGAGATTACAACAAAATGTGGTGTTCAAATGCAGTGAAATATGTTTATCTATATTTTTTTGAAGAAATCACTAAGTGAATAGATATTATCTACTTAGATTTCCAGAAAGCTTTCAACAAAGTACAACATCAAAGATTACTACCTAAATTAAAACCCATGGAATCGGGGATGGCATAATCGACTGGATTGAAAAATGGCTGACTGAGAGAATACAGCGTGTTGTAGTAGATGGGAAGGTTTCAAACTGGAAATCATTTTTTAATAATAAGTGCTGATATGGAAATTTCAGACCTGTGTGGTATTGCAGCTTCAAGGGGTAATCAAATTCTTGGGTTGATTAGGAGAAATATAACATAAGGAAAAAGAACTAAACCGGGTAACTATACTTCTGCATAAAGCAATAGTTAGACATCATTTAGAATACTGTATACTACATATTATATAATAACATATTATATAATAACATAAGCTTGGAGATTGTATACAAGCTTAGGTCTAACTTGGCAGGCATACGTATGATCAGAATTAAAATACCTTAAAAACTTGTAATAATTAATACACAAATAGTACAACAAATAACAGAAATGGGGCCAGTGACTCCTATTCAGACAAATTTGTCGCTGTCGTGGGAGCCACCCATTTATACACAATTATCTTTGACCTCTCTTATTTTTTATTTAATATGGTGTCTAACTCTTTCTAGTAGTGTGCTTGTTTGTAATATAAATATGACTAATTGAATGTATATATATACTCAAATGCATGCATTATTTGCTATCTGCAAAACATATACATATGTATCCACCTATATTTTATTATTTATGATGAATTTGCTTATATGCATAGCAATTTGATACTGTACATGTCTTTATTTATATTTTTGTACGAGAGTGTTTTTTAAATAGTATGCAATGTCTCGAAAACTGTGAGTGAATAATTTATTTTTTCAATAAATAATTCCTGAGTATCATTTATAACACATGGCAAGTTGTATTTAAGAATTGTTTTTGAAAATTCATGTTTCATTCTAGAAGTATGTTTGTTTTTGGTTTTTCCAGTATTGTAAGAGTGTGTATTATAATTAGAGAAAAAAAATTCAGTTTAATAGATAATCTGGCAAGTTACTGTGAATATAGTTTAAGTTCTTGAAACTTTAACTGATCTTCTATTTTAAGTTTTTTTTAAGTGTTTATGCATGTGAATTATATATTTTCAAGGTTATTATTTAACTTCCCTTTTTGAAGTCTCATTATTCTATTACCATTTCTACAAGAAGCACAGATAGGTGAATGGGACACCATGGTACAACTGACCGGGGCACCATGGGACACCTGACCGGCGCACCATGCGACAACTGACTGGTGCACCATGGGACAACTGACCGGGGCATCATGGGACAACTGACCGGGGCATCATGGGACAACTGACCAGGGCATCATGGGACAACTGACCAGTTCATCATGGGAGAACTGACCGGAGCACCATGGTACAACTGACCGGAGCACCATGGGACAACTGACCGGGGCACCATGCGACAACTGACTGGTGCACCATGGGACAACTGACTGGTGCACCATGGGACAACTGACCGGGGCATCATGGGACAACTGACCAGGGCATCATGGGAGAACTGACCGGAGCACCATGGGACAACTGACCGGAGCACCATGGTACAACTGGCCGGAGCACCATGGTACAACTGGCCGGAGCACCATGCGACAACTGACTGGTGCACCATGGTACAACTGGCCGGAGCACCATGGGACAACTGGCCGGAGCACCATGCGACAACTGACTGGTGCACCATGGGACAACTGACTGGTGCACCATGGGACAACTGACCGGGGCATCATGGGACAACTGACCAGGGCATCATGGGAGAACTGACCGGAGCACCATGGGACAACTGACCGGAGCACCATGGTACAACTGGCCGGAGCACCATGGTACAACTGGCCGGAGCACCATGCGACAACTGACTGGTGCACCATGGTACAACTGGCCGGAGCACCATGGGACAACTGGCCGGAGCACCATGCGACAACTGGCCGGAGCACCATGGAACAACTGGCCGGAGCACCATGGTACAACTGGCCGGAGCACCATGGTACAACTGACTGGTGCACCATGGGACAACTGACCGGGGCATCATGGGACAACTGACCAGGGCATCATGGGACAACTGACCAGGGCATCATGGGAGAACTGACCGGAGCACCATGGGACAACTGACCGGAGCACCATGGGACAACTGACCGGGGCACCATAGTACAACTGACCGGGGCACCATGGTACAACTGACCGGGGCACCATGGGACAACTTCACTCCAAAAAAATATAAAAATAATTGATTTCTGATTTTTTTTTCTGATTTTTTTTATTTCTGATTTTGTTAATCACTGATTGATATGAATTTAACACAAATAATTGTCTACAAACATAGAGATCAACAAAGTTTTGTATGTTTATTAAAACAAAAGGACAATGTGCCCACACTTATGTGGTTGTATTGTCACTAGATAGCCTGATAGTCAAATGTTTTATGACACTGTGTATGTTTGAGCTATTCCCTTTCTGAATGCAGTGAACCCACACAAACTTGTCTTCAAGAGGAAGTATCTTTTCAAGTCAAAAGCCCTGAGTTAAAGTCCACTTAGAGCTTGTGTTAGTTGTTACTAATTCAGTATGTTGACTCAAGTGAGACAGTCTTGGTGACAATTGTTTAATACTGTACCAGTTTACAGTCTGGTTGGAGACCCTTAGAGTACACAGAGCCCTGGATAGGTGCTAATCCACCCACTCAGCAAACAATAATTAGCACTGCTATAGCCACAGACACACAGCATGCTTTCCTTTCCAAGACAGATTATGCAACTACAGGGGGTGAGGCCTTGTGGACATTGCCTAATGTCTTTATATAAGCAAAAATCATGTACCCTCTGTTAAAAGAAGTATCCAAATCAATTTGAATAGAACACATTTGAAAGAGTTTATCAATATAAACATCTATATAAATGTCTATATACCAGATTTAAAAAAAAAAAAAAAATTTTTTTTTTTAAATCTGATTAAAATATATATTTTTTTTAAATCATGATTTTTTTCTCAATCCTGCCACTAATCCATGATATCGCCCATAGACGTCTGCCCAACTAATATATTTCTTCGGATAAACTAGTGTTATAACAACATTACCCATGAGTTTTATGTAAAAAAAACACCTCACTTACAAAATTGATTTACAGGTGTCTGTAAAGTACTATTTGACATAACTCAGAGAGCTCTGTGTCATCTGCATTACTGTCGTCTGCGTATGTTTTGTATATATTGAGCATACATTAGGTGATACCACATGCTATAATTAAAAGTGCAAGTGACCAAATAATCAAATGGCCATGGTGCACCAGTGGCCATTGTGCCCCAGTGACTATTGTGGCCATGGTGCCCGGTGGCCATGGTGCCCCAGAGGCCATGGTATCCCAGTGGCCATGGTGCCCAATGGCCATGGTGCCCCCAGAGGCCATGGTGCCTCAGTGGCCACGGTGTCCAGAGGCCATGGTGTCCCAGTGGCCATGGTATCCCAGTAGCCATGGTGTCCCAGTGGCCATGGTGTCCCAATGGTCATGGTGTCCCAGTGGCCATGGTGCCCCAGAGGCCATGGTGTCCCAGTGGCCATGGTGTCCCAGAGGCTGTGGTGCCCCAGAGGCTGTGGTGTTCCAGTGGCCGTGGTGTCCCAGTGGCCATGGTTCCTCTGTCTCCCCTACATTCCATTTTATAGTTTACATCCAAGGTCCCATGTCCTGTGTGGATGCATTTACATTTCCAAAAATTTAATAACATGGTATTTTTCAGACAATTTAACATATTGGTCTAGAACATATGGTAAATTAATGTTGCTTATCACCATCATTTTTAACCTTTCTAAACACTTTTGCGTCATCTGCAAATTTCAGTACATTGCTTGTTATAATTATATAAAGTCATTTATATTATATTAAGAATAATAAAGGTCCAAATACCTGATCCCACTCAAAACTGATTTCCAGTTTGAAACCTCCCTATCTACAATTACTACTATATAGCAGAAGTGGCAGAAAATGTCTAAAGATCTAAATTTATAATGTATATATAATCCCATTTATATTATGAATGGGATTATATATACATATGTCAACTATCGCACAATTAACCAACAGTAGTGACTCATGAAGACTAAAATATATAAACATGATATGCTATTGATTAAAATGCTGCTGAAGAAATGCACTTAATTTTCACTTCTTCACATTTGTCAAAACCTTTCACAGACTTATTAGGCCATATATCAGTTAAAAGCCGTGAAAATAAGTTACTATGACATACTTGTTCCGGTTCGATGCAGCAATGACTATCATCAACTGCCTCGTTCTTAACCATAAAAAATGTATTTATATTATACACACTGCCTCGTGTATGGAGGACTTACACCCTTAGTAAAGCTGTTTTGAGAGACCTTAGGCTTAGGCTTAGTTGTGAAAACTTGGTTTAACAAGTAATTACTTTTATTCTAGCATTGTTGACAATTAATGAATGGGTTGAGTAAATATTGATTGAGAAAATGCTATCAGCATAAATATTAGATCTAAAATTGTAATTTGCAGATATATTAGAAGAGCGGGTTACACATAATAGTCATAGATGAATAATTGTTGGACTCTCGGTTAGCCATCGACTTCTTTGTCTATTTGCCATATTTTGTTTTGCTTTGGATGAAAATTTTTTTAAATTATGGTAAATCCCTGGCCGACCGGTCTTCATTGTCCGCTTTTTTTTCATGTTTCAACTTTCCTTGTTTTTACCTTGTATATGAAATTATGAATAATTCAATAACGGATTACATATAATGCCCACTGGGCCTTCAGTGGTAAAACTACTAGTTTCGCCCATGACATGCCATAAGTAGCTATGCTGGACCATTTTGAGATAATTAAGTTATTGCAAAGTATTATACATCGGAAAGGTCTATTATTAAGATACATCATGGTATCAGTTGTATGGCTGTATGTTAACTAATTTTCATGTTAGAGCACTTTAAAGACACCCCCCGTCAACGTTTTCAAAACACGTTTTTTCTATTTTGATAAAAAAATAGAAGAATAGATGTACCTGGCCTAAAAAATTTACTAATATTACTGATAATGTATTTTTTTTTACATATTGTGGAAGTACTCAATGTTCTCAACATGTGTGGGGGTCATTCATACCAGTGCATCTATTATTTTTGTTGCAAGAGAGCTGCAAACAGTGCTATTTTTCACTTATTTTGCACATTTTTACAGGGGCGGTTGGTCAAAAGTAAAAAACAACCACAGTATGCACCCTACAGACACATTTTTTAACTCAGTGTCTACTTCTAAGCATGTTTAACATGTATAGGTCATTAGCATTATTATATATGTGAAAAATATTTTTTACAAGATTTCTTAAAACTATTATGTATTTTTACAGAAGCCTGTTCAGAATTGAAGACATGCTGATGCAAGATGAATATTTGAGATGTATATCATGTAAGATGAAGATCATTGGAAAGATATATTACTAATATACATCGTGGTATCAGTTGTATGGTTGTACGTTAATTAGTTTTCATGTTAGAGCACTTTAAAGACACCCCCCATCAACATTTTCAAAACACGATTTTTTCTATTTTGATAAAAAAAAGTGTACCTGGCCTAACAAAATTGCCAATATTAATGTTATTGTAATTTTTTGACATATTGTGGAAGTACTAAATGTTCTCAACCTGTGTGGGGTCATTCATACCAGTGCATCCATTATTTTGGTTGCAAGAGAGCTGTAAACAGTGCTAGTTTTCCTTATGTTGCACATTTATACAGGGGCAGTTGGTAAAAAGAAAAAAAACAATATATACCCTACAGAGACATTTTTAAACTCAGTGTCTATTTGTAAGCATGATTTACATGTATAGGTCATTAGCATTATTATGTATATGAAAATATTTTTTACAAGGTTTTTAACTGCAAACTATTATGCAGATTTTGACCGAAGCATTTTCACAGCTAAAGACATGCTGATGTAAGAAGAATACTTGACGTGTATCATGTAGGATGAAATGTAAGCTTTTATTGTCATACTTATTGCATTATCTGGGTGTATTAGTAGTTAAAATAAGAAACAACTACTATAAATATGTACATTACAAGTATGCTGGTGTCCACTTTCTCATCATATCAATATGTGTGGATCATTGAGTGAATAACCATTCTGACACAATATTGCATACCAACTATCAGTTGTACATAATTTTAGAGTTTCATACATATTCACCCATCATCATATGCAAAATAGAAAAAAATGGCATAAACAAATATTTACATTATTATAGTCACTATACATAACTCGTATCCACGGTTATATGATAGTATAATTAATTATAATGAAAAGCAATCAGAAAGCACAGAATAAATCATATTAACATTCCTAGTGTAAGATTGTCAGCTTTGAGCTAATGCGAGTAATGGATGCCAAGTTTCTTCGTCTTGTCTGCTGGGACATCGTTTGACAGGTCAGTCACGCTGTCATTGCCATTGGCATTGCAAGTTTGTTTACATATTTTATTTCCCGCCAAAATGAGCAAAACACCCTCCAGAACTTCAAACATACACTGCTACACGACAATATAGTTAGATAGATAAATTACTACTTACACACGTATTTGGAGAATGGAAATTTATGAACTTTCAACAACTACGACGAGAAAGACGAACTTGAAACAACAGCGAGCTACGACATCGCATAATTTATTATTCTGACCTGTGTGTGGCGCCACCTAACGTTCTCATAGCAAGATAATTATTGGCTTCAGAGGACAGTGATAGGGAATTGTTTTAGTTGTACAGTACATCACATTTTTGTGTTAATAAATGATCAATGAAAGATATACAATTGTTTTTTTCGTGAATCAAGGTGAATCCCGGATTTGCGAGAATCATGAAATTAAAAAAAACAAAATACTTTCACCTAAAGAAATAAAACAGGATGTAAAGTAAAGAACGTTTATTCAGCTTTACAGGCATATGCACACTTTTATGGTGGTGGTCTATGTAGGCACCCCCTAAAACGGACCTCTCTGGGTACACGTTTTGGTCGACTTGCCGATCATAGCACTACTAGCGCCGCCTAACGAGCTCCGGCATTGCTACCATAAGTATGTGGCATAACGCCAACGTATGCTATGCCTATATGTGTATAACTTTAGGAATAAAACATGTAGTAGTAGGCTTTGGAGCTTGCTCGGAGATAAAAATTATGACAAAGCTCCCAAATTTTCATGTGCATGTTCCGGTGTTAATTCTTCAGGAAGAAGGTCGCTAAATATATCGATCGCGCCATGCCTTATTGACAACAAACACGGATGCATAGATCTATGTCATGTATTTGCATTCCTTTTCTAATCGCTAGATGGCGTAACTAAAACATAATGGCTGGACCATCAAACATTTTGAAACTTCTTACCTGTAGTTGTCATCATCTCATTGACATGCTGGTTGAGTTTTGTCAAAATTACATATTTCTAACTCTTTTAAAATGGCTGAACGTGCCATACACGTCAATGTTTATCAATTTCTGCATGAATTACTACTACGCACCCGTGCCTTGTGGCGAATAAATTGCCAAAAATTCTTCCGCCTATTAAAATCATAAAAATCCACAGTTACACTGTCAACAGGTTCTACCAGCAAACATGGCAATGTCCCTGCTCAAAGGCGCTTATGTCAGATGATATGATTTTTTTTAAACTTCCTATATCCAAACTTGTTATGCCATACATTCATGTGTAATTAACACACCAGGAAGTCTAACTGAAATCATCTTGTCACATCTATAGCTTCACGTCAGTGAGTTCACCCAGAGAACAGGTTTGTCAGGTTTCGAACCCTGGCGGCACAAAGGAACAACCAGGAAGTTTAATTCTACATAAAAACGTGCACTGTATTCTCGGTGGCATTCGTGCGTGTTTGACGTGACTGCGGTAACTTTTGTTTCCGAATCGGTTAAACGATGGTTGCGCCGACCGAATCAACACGCGACTCGAGTTTGGTGGCGTTGAGGACCAGCGCACATTACAGGATTGGTCCATTTTAAGTCGAACATATACGCGACTCGTAACAACAGTTTTCGAATGTACGTATGTCGGTAGTCGAAATACAAAACCAGACCAGAAAGATTTTCTATTGGTCTATACCGGTACCTGTAGGGGCCATCCATAAAGTACGTCACGCTCTGGCGGATGGGGGTGTCTTGGCAATCGTTACGTAAGGGGTCTTCCATAAAGTACGCCACGCTAAGGGGAAGGGTGTCTGCGTAGGCGTTACGGAGCGTTACATCCAGGGGTGTGTCTTGGCGATCGTTAGGCCTACATAACGACTAAACAAAGTTCTGTTCGACTAGCTGTCGATATCAGACTAAAAGCTTTGATAGCATTAATTGTTATGCCAGTTTTTGGGCATAGTTCAACTGAATTCTAACAGAAAAGGAATGTAAACTCCCATGCACCAGTGAAGCATGCAATGGCCATGAATTTTTTTTTACATTTTGTACCAAAAGCTCTACAAAATACTAGTCTACAGCGCCCGGAACAACATCACCACGAACTTATGTGCGGACATGGATAATAATAATAATATATAATACTTTTATTGCGCTAAATGTTTCGGGAAACCGAAGCTCGACAGAGCACCAAAACAAAATGGTTGAAGCAATTCCTAATCGATGAATAGTTCCAGTTGTAAACAGTTGGATTGGTACGCTGGGGAGCTATGGAGGATAAGCAAGTTCAAACAGGTGGGTTTGCATTGCACTACCCAATTTCAGAAACAGCACATTTTGGGTAGCGCTGTGATTCCTTGGGAGTGTGAGTAGTTTGTGGGTTGACACATCTTTGTGTGCCACGAATCACACAGAGAACAACCCCCAATGACTTCAATACATGTATTATTACATTATTACACCTGTTAAACGTATCTTTTACATCAACATGGACAATTTTATGTTTGAGACCCTCGTCAAATTCGTAACCCTGGCCCCTACACACCCACCCGTAACCCTGGCCCCTACACACCCACCTGTAACCCTGGCCCCTACATACCCACCCCTTACCCTGGCCCCACACACTCACCCGTAAAACTACGTACGTTCTGAGAAACACCCCCACCTGTTATGCATACAACATATTTGGATATTAGTTGCATGTCTGCATTGATTCATAATTCAAGTAGAATAGAGGTCTGATATCGGCAGCAAGACGAGACATGTTTTTATAACTAACATAACGATCGCCAAGACACCACACCCCATGTAATGCTTCGTAGCGCCTACCCTGACTTACGAAGTGTTACATGGGGTTGGGGTCTCAAAAACGTCAAACAATAGCATTACAGATTTTACGGATAGCCCCCCAAGAAAGAAAATGGAAAATTTTGAAAGTATTTTATAATCTACATTTCAATAATTTATCCACTAAGCCTCAACGAAAATCCCTGTTTCGGCATTTTAATATTGTAAAATAATTATTTTAACATTTACTTTTCCACTAATCTGTACATAACTGAATAGTTTTTAACATCTTAAACAGCACATGTATTATTATTATTATTATTATTATTATCACTAGGCCCCCTATTGTTATTTTCTCTAAAATCTACATACAAGTTTTATCGGGTGAATTAATAATGTCTGTACACACCCGTGAACGGGGCAGTAGCCCCGGATTTGACGGTGTTGAAATAAAGTTTTATTATTATTAGAATCAAATAAAACACCGATCGGAAATATTATGTGCTTCTGTTTTTATTAAAAAAAACATGCTCCCCAGGATCAGCACGCACGCGCGTACACACGCCAGCACGCACGCACATTTAAATACAAACATTCAGACACACAAACAAGCATAAACACGATGGTAACATTCACCTTTATAGGGTCTCCGCCGCTTACACTAGCCGCGTCTTCCCCTTTCTGAAACACAGCGCCGTTCGCCGTTTCAGTTTGTCCTATCACAGTCAATTTGTTTAATATGACAGTCAAAGCCGATGTCTGTCACGGCAAGTGCCACGACATGTCCATCACAAGTAAAGACGAATACACACCTGCACTGGGTCTCCACTGATCCCGGAATCAGCGCATTCTTGATATTGACGCTGCATTGCATACGCAGATTCAACCAAACTGTCGGTAGAGTCAATGTTTGCGAGGCAGTCAGGTGTCTTCAAAGCCGACGTTCTTGTCCAGAATCGCGCAACTTACTGTCGACAACGTTTCCGATAACCAATAGGTAACTTGCGCAGATATGTCACATGACATCATATTATGTATACGAAATTCGTAACTTCCTGGTTGGTCTTTAGAATATAGAAATGTGACAGCTAGGGCAGGGGTCTCATTAGAAGTATGGCGGAATGTGCAACCACCCGGCAAATTGCCAAATCTCCTCCCACACATAGGCCCTAAGCCTTCTTTTTAGTGTTTCGTTATACCCTGTGGGCACTATATACCCCAGTTCCCGAATTTGCATTTAGAAAGTTGTGATTAGATTAATACACTGACAGTTTTTGCATGATCCCTTAATTAGCCTAGGTATAGTTCCGTCGAATGAATCCGTTCAGTTAAGCTACCCCTGGAGGTCGACGCGTGTGGCAGGGGGTGAAATTGTCGTCAATTCATCCATGCAGTCGTTGCCTCGTTTATTTCGTCTACTTCGCAGCGAGGTCGTGACTTCGTTGACACGAATTCGCGACTACATGACCAATTTGACCTAATTCATGTCCGCGTGGTTCAATTGACAAATTCTCTTATCTGGACGGGACACCACGACACTTAAACCAAATCATCCCCGGTACACCACGACACTCAAGTCACACCATCACCGGGACACCACATTCAAACCACATCAGCCCCAGGACACCACGACACTCAAATCACATCAACCCCATAACACTACGACACTCAAACCACATCCGCCCCAGGACACTATGACATGCAAACCACATCAGCCCAAGGACACCACGACACTCAGACCACATCACCCCCATAACACTACGACACTCAAACCACATCAACCCCAGCACACTACGACCCTCTAACCACATCAGCTCCAGGCCACCACGATGTTCAAACCACATCAGCCCCAGGACACCACGTCACTCAAACCACTTCGGCCCAATACACCACGACACTCAAACCACGTCAGCTCCATGACACCATGACATTCAAACCACATGAGGATCAAACCACATCTCCGGCACACTACAACACTCAAGTCACATCATCCCCGCGACACAACGACACTGAAACCACATCAGTCACAGGACACCACGACACTCAAGCCACGTCAACCCTGAGACGCCAAGACACTCAAACCACATCAGCCCTAGGACATCAACAACAACAACAACATTCAAAACATGTCATTCCGGGACATAACGACACACGAGCCACATCCTCCTCGGACACAAGGCACAGCATCCCTGGGCACACAGGATCCACTCGCACACAGTCACCGATGCATGTCCATATGAAATGGGCGCGCAGTGTTGTCTGTCAAGCACCCAGCATCCAGCCACGTGTGTCTCCTGTATGCGGTAAACAGACAGCAAAAAAATCGCCCCTTTGTTCCCTTGGCTGACAGTCTGCATATGTTACCTACCCCCTCCCCCTCGGTCCTCATTATCTCGATAATAATAAATCCAGCTATATAAATATTACCCCCTTGGATGTCGTAAACTGCGGACGCAACATTGACTAAAATGTGCAATGCCTACAAAAAGTATTACATTTCTTCTTCAAGTTCCATGTATACCGACGTTGACGATCACAGAACAATTGCTGTCATTAGCATTAAAACACGTTTTAATTTGAGTGAAACTTTTTATACTACTGCATGGCTAATTCTATCCGCGATTTAATTAACGAATTCCACTGTCATTTTATTTAAAAAACATAATAAAACCACTAAAATGACATTAAAATGCAAAATAAATATTTAATAATTAATATATATATATATATATATATATATATATATATATATATATATATATATATATATATATATATATATATATATATATATATATATATATATATATATATATATATATATATATATATATATATATATATATATACATATATATATATATATATATATATATATATATATATATATATATATATATATATATATATATATATATATATATATATATATATATATATATATATATATATATATATATATATATATATATATATATATATATATGAGAGATGTTCATCACACTGAATGTCTCAAATAAGTAACTTATTTCACAGACAGTTTACCTTTTTCTTCTCGTGACGTTTTGACTGCTATCAGCTATATCTTCTTCAGACGACTACCGCTAAATGGCAACACGGTAGTCATTCTACGCAGACTTTAGTGCCCTGCGCGGGCCGGGCCGAGCCTCTACATAATTTCGCGGGCCGGTCCGGGCCTGGGCCTACATACTGTGGGCCCGGGCCGGGCCTGGGCTGAAAACAATTTAAACACATCAGGCTTGGGCCGGGCCTGGGCGTGAGTGTGAGCGGGCCGGGCCGGGCCG
>OY759263.1:57582341-57622341 GCA_963662155.1 Lamellibrachia columna
TATCATTGACTGATCGAGTTTAGTCAACGTATCGTACTTCTAACACTTTTAAAATGCCCGAACGTGCCATAATCGTCAATGTTTACCAATTTCTGCATGAATTACTGCGAACACGTGCTTTGTTGCGAAAAAATGCAAAAAATTCGTCCAACTATTGAAATCATCTAAAAATCCACAGTTACACTGTGGATTTAATAATCCATTATGTTCTACTAACAAACTTGCCTATGTGTCTGCTCAAATGCAGTTATGACAGATGATATGATTTTTTTACACATATATTACACACACAGACACACACACACACACACACACACACACACACACACACACACACACACACACACACACACACACACACACACACACACACACACACACACACACACACACACACACACACACACACACACACACACACACACACACACACACACACACACACACACACACACACACACACACACACACACACACACACACACACACACACACACACACACACACACACACACACACACACACACACACACACACACACACACACACACACATATAAAATAACTGTGCCCTACATTCGTGTGTAGCACACCAGGAAGTGTAACTGACGCATGATCCCAAAAGGGGAAACTGAGCACTGACTCCAAGATCCAGTTGCTTTGCCTTCTACTGACTCCAAGATCCAGTTGCTTTGCCTTCTACTGACTCCAAGATCCAGTTGCTTTGCCTTCTACTGACTCCAAGATCGAGTTGCCTTGCCTTCTACTGACTCCAATATCGAGTTGCCTTGCCTTCTATTGACACCAAGATCGAGTTGCCTTGCCTTCTACTATTCCATCGCCGCATTCGTAAGTGCTCAATGATTTGTTTGATTCACGGTTCACACGGGAACATGGTCCCCAGAAGCAACATGTCCGCACTTAAACAAAACCAAATAACCTTTACAGACACACAAAGCTATATTAACTTTGTAGAAACACAAAGGTGTTGTCCATCTCACTGGTTTAACCTTTGCCGTCTCCAGACTACAGGTGTGTTGTGTACAACATTCTCTTGAGCCACTTGACATGCTGACATTGACCTTGTTTATCATGTTGTGAGTAGCGCTGTATTGTTGTCGAGGACGTGTCCGGTTTACGTTGATTCTGGCAAGTGGTGGGCCCCTATATTTAGTTGAACGATCGTCCGGGCTGGTGTTGTAAACAACATTGCACGCCACTGTTGCACAACCAGTTATGACTTATGTAGGTTGCCGTTTGTTAAATAGTTTGGTTAGTGCATAAAATAATTTCGTGTACCGCTGTACTGCGTCTTTGACAACGAATTGTTCCAGAAGTGAGAAACTTAATGTATTAGGGGCGATATTTTAATGTATGTATTCTATTTTCACGTATTGACGGTAAATCTCTTGTGGCGAGGTCAGAGGTTATGTCCACCTCTACTTGACGTTCAAAGCACGAGGTTGACTTCAAAATAACTATTCTGAAGTTATTCAGTGATGAATCGGGTATGTGCTATGCGATGGTGTTACTAATAATGTTGTACATGTGCTGATCATGTATCGATATTCCATTCGATTGGACTGTCTGTCATTTTGAGTATTTAGACGAGTTCTCTATTACCGCTCGTGTCAAGGTAGCAATGCCGGAGCTCGTTAGGCGGCGCTAGTAGTGCTATGATAGGCAAGTCGACCAAAACGTGTACCCGGAGAGGCCCGTTTATAGGGGGTGCCTTTAACGGTCCATAGCAGCTGATGTAGACCACGTATAATAAAAGTGTGCATATGCCTGTAAAGCTGAATAAACGTTCTTTACTCTGATGTACATCCTGTTTTATTTCTTTAGGTGAAAGTATTTTGTTTTTTAAGGTGAAAATTTCACGATTCTCGCAAATCCGGGATTCACCTTGATTCACGAAAAAAACAATTGTATGTCTTTCATTGATCATTTATTAACACAAAAATATTTTTTTGGATTTTGGCTAGGTCTGGCTAATAATGTACTGTACAACTAAAACAACCCCCTATCACTAGCCACTGACGCGAAGAATTATCTAGCTATTTGAATGTTAGGTGGCGCCACACACATGTCAGAATAATAAATTATGCGATATCCTAGGCCGCTGTTGTTTCAAGTTCGTCTTTCTCGTCGTAGTTGTTGAAAGTTCATAAATGTCCATTCTTCAAGTACGTGTGTAAGTAGTAATTGATCCGTCTAACTATATTATCGTGTAGCAGTGTATGTTTGAAGTTCTGGAGGGTGTTTTGCTAATTTTGGCGGGAGATAAAACATGTAAACAAACTTGCAAAGTGACGGCGTCACTGACCTGCCAAACGATGTCCCAGCAGACAAGACGAAGAAAGGCATCCATTACTCACATTAGTTCAAAGCTGACAGTCTTACACTTGGAATGTTAATATGATTTACACTGTGCTTTCTGATTGTTTTTCATTATAAGTACGTACTATCATAACTGTGGATACGACTTATGTATAGTGACTATAAGTATAATGACTAGTATTAGTAGTAATGTAAATATTTGTTTATGCCAAATTGATCTATTTTGGATATGATGATGGCCTAGATAATGGGTAAAGATGTATGAAACTCCAAAAATGATGTACAACTGATAGTTGGTATGCAATATTGTGTCAGAATGGTTATTCACTCAACGATCCACACACATTGATATGATACTTGTAATGACGTACATATTTATAGTAGTTGTTTCTTATTTTAACTACTAATACACCCAGATAATGCAATAGGTATGACAATAAAAGCTTACATTTCATCCTACATGATACAGCTGTGAAAAGGCTTCTGTCAAAATCTGCATAATAGTTCGCAGTTAAAACCTTCTAAACAATATTTTCATATACATAATAATGATAATGACCTATACATGTCAATCATGCTTAGAAATAGACACCAAGTTTTAAAATGTATCTGTAGGGTATATACTGTTGTTGTTTTTGTACTTTTTACCAACCGCCCCTGTAAAAATGTGCAAAATAAGTGAAAAATAGCATTGTTTACAGCTCTCTTGCAACAAAAATAATGGATGCACTGGTATGAATGACCCCCACACAGGTTGAGAACATTGAGTACTTCCACAATATATAAAAAAATACATTAACATTAATATTAGTAATTTGTTTAAGCCAGGTACACTTTTTTAATCAAAATAGAAAAAAACGTGTTTTGGAAATGTTGATGGGGGTGTCTTTAAAGTGCTCTAACATGAAAACTAATTAACTTACAGCCACACGACTGATTCCATGATGTATCTTAATAATATATCTTTCCAATGATCATCATCCTACATGATACACATGTCAAATATTCATCTTGCATCACCATGTCTTCAGCTGTGAACATGCTTCTGTAAAGATACATAAAAGTTTGCAGTTTTAAAAAATCTTGTAAAAAATATTGTTCACATATATAATAATGCTAATTACCTATACATGTCAAACATGCTTAGAAGTAGATACTGAGTTAAAAATATATATCTGTAGGGTATATACTGTGGTTGTTTTTTTCTTTTTACCAACCGCCCCTGTAAAAATGTGCAAAATAAGTGAAAAATAACACTGTTTACAGCTCTCTTGCAACAAAAATAATGGATGCACTGGTATGAATGACCCCTACACAGGTTGAGAACATTGAGTACTTCCACAATATGTAAAAAAAAATACATTAACATTAATATTAGTACATTTTTTAGACCAGGTACACTTTTTTGATCAAAATAGAAAAAAACTTGTTTTGAAAACGTTGAAGGGGGGTGGCTTTAAAGTGCTCTAAAATTAAAACTAATTAACATACAGCCATACAACTGATACCATGATGTATCTTAATAATAGGCCTTTCCAAAGATGTATAATACTTTGCAATAACTTAATTATCTCAAAATGGTCCAGCATAGCTAGTCAAGGCCACATGTAGCTATCAATGGGCAATGTGTTCAGCTATTCGTATAACTATAAGTTCTGCTGCTGATGTCTGTCTTATTACACAAATGTGCTGACCATTATTATTATTGGTTGTGTTGACAGACGACTCGCCTCTGCCGTCTCGTCTATTCTCTTGTTCACATTGAAATGCAACACTAAACCTGGTGGACGGACCGAATAAAACATGAAACGCTCGATTCCGCATTAGTATATTTGGTGCTCCAAAAGTATGGAGCACTAGTATATTACGACTCCACACAGCCTTTCTACTACACATACAGCTCCACACAGCCTTCTTTCCTCACAGACAACTCCACACAGCCTTCCTACCAAACAGACAACTCCCCACAGCCTTCCTACCACACAGATAACTCCACACAGCCTTCATATCACACAGACAACTCCACACAGCCTTCTTTCCTTATATACAACTCCACACAGCCTTCCTACCACACAGATGACTCCGCACAGCCTTTCTACCACACAGACAACTCCACACAGTCTTCATATCACACAGACAACTCCACACAGTCTTCATATCACACAGGCAACTCCACACAATCTTTCTGCCACACAGACAACTCTACACGCTCTTCCTACCACACAGACAATTCCACTACACAATCTTCCTGCCACACAGCATTCCTACCCCTCAGAAGACTCCACATGCTAAGGTGACAGTTGGTGGTATCAGTTTGACAGCACAAGATTTGAGCACACTGCTGCCAGGGGAATGGCTGAATGACCAAGTATGTTTTGAAAAATGTTCATTTGTTTTTTCACAATGTATAAAGTGATTGATAGATTTATATATATATATATATATTTAGACTGCATCTATATATATTATTATGTTTACCAAAAGGCAATATAAACGTGATAGTTCTGAGGACCACGAGTTGTCAGTAATCATAAACCTTTATGGTGATTTGTCTACCTACTGTTGTAGCTGAGTATTTCTTCATGTTAATTTACATAAAAGTCATATTGCATGACTCTTACTGAGAACTGCAAATATATCTTCCTCAACTTAATTACAATGTATCATTAACTTAATTGAAATTAGCAATTGATTGTTGCAGGTTATACTTGCATACCTTGGAGTGCTGTCCACAGAAAACACTGCTGTTTATATACTGTCCTGTTTTCTGGCCATCCTGTTGGATATGGGTCAGTTCACGCAGTGGCTATTTGACCAGGTTCACAACACAAGCAATATTTATATAATTCTGAGCTAAACTATTGGAACGTTATATAAGAACTGTATATGACACACATTTTGGTTAAACTATTATAAAAATAGCTTAAGTCTGTCTGATTATATATATGAGGCAAATGAAGTACGTTTCTGATGCATGTCTTTTTAAAACTATATATTTGGCAGTTTACGCTTTGAAATTTTTTAATATTTTATTGTCCAGTGTTGACCACTTGTACATTGTTGACTGAGTTAGTTCTAATTGGTTAAAAATAAGAGCGGGTTCAAAGTATGAACCGGATGTTTAACTAGTTTTTTCACAGCAATGTACGTTGTTTCTTTTTCTGTAGGTATGTCTTGCCAACTACCAGTGGATTTTCCTCCCCTTATGTAATCAGAACCACTGGTTCACACTGGTAACAAATACCCAAGAGAAGACTGTGGCTGTGCTGGATTCCCTGGACAATGAGTTGAGGAGAAAGAAGTTTGTCACCCTCTGGCAGTAAGTGTTACCTTGAAACAAACAAGTACAATCATCCCTACTGGTTGTGTGCAACACAACCACTTTCTTATAGCTTGTAGCTCTCTGGCAGTAAGTGTTACCTTGAAACAAACAAGTACAATCATCCCTACTGGTTGTGTGCAACACAACCACTTTCTTATAGCTTGTAGCTCTCTGGCAGTAAGTGTTACCTTGAAACAAACAAGTACAATCATCCCTACTGGTTGTGTACAGCACAACCACTTTCTTGTAGCTTGTAGCCCTCTGACAGTAAGTGTTACCTTGACACAAACAAGTACAATCATCCCTACTGGTTGTGTACAGCACAACCACTTTCTTGTAGCTTGTAGCCCTCTGGCAGTAAGTGTTACCTTGACACAAACAAGTACAATCATCCCTACTGGTTGTGTACAGCACAACCACTTTCTTGTAGCTTGTAGCCCTCTGGCAGTAAGTGTTACCTTGACACAAACAAGTACAATCATCCCTACTGGTTGTGTACAGCACAACCACTTTCTTGTAGCTTGTAGCCCTCTTGCAGTAAGTGTTACCTTGACACAAACAAGTACAATCATCCCTACTAGTTGTGTGCAACACAACCACTTTCTTATAGCTTGTAGCCCTCTGGCAGTAAGTGTTACCTTGAAACAAACAAGTACAATCATCCCTACTGGTTGTGTACAGCACAACCACTTTCTTGTAGCTTGTAGCCCTCTGGCAGTAAGTGTTACCTTGACACAAACAAGTACAATCATCCCTACTAGTTGTGTGCAACACAACCACTTTCTTGTAGCTTGTAGCCCTCTGGCAGTAAGTGTTACCTTGACACAAACAAGTACAATCATCCCTACTGGTTGTGTACAGCACAACCACTTTCTTGTAGCTTGTAGCCCTCTGGCAGTAAGTGTTACCTTGACACAAACAAGTACAATCATCCCTACTAGTTGTGTGCAACACAACCACTTTCTTGTAGCTTGTAGCCCTCTGGCAGTAAGTGTTACCTTGACACAAACAAGTACAATCATCCCTACTAGTTGTGTGCAACACAACCACTTTCTTGTAGCTTGTAGCCCTCTGGCAGTAAGTGTTACCTTGACACAAACAAGTACAATCATCCCTACTAGTTGTGTGCAACACAACCACTTTCTTGTAGCTTGTAGCCCTCTGGCAGTAAGTGTTACCTTGACACAAACAAGTACAATCATCCCTACTAGTTGTGTGCAACACAACCACTTTCTTGTAGCTTGTAGCCCTCTGGCAGTAAGTGTTACCTTGAAACAAACAAGTACAATCATCCCTACTGGTTGTGTACAGCACAACCACTTTTTTGTAGCTTGTAGCCGTCTGACAGTAAGTGTTACCTTGACACAAACAAGTACAATCATCCCTACTGGTTGTGTACAGCACAACCACTTTCTTGTAGCTTGTAGCCCTCTGGCAGTAAGTGTTACCTTGACACAAACAAGTACAATCATCCCTACTAGTTGTGTGCAACACAACCACTTTCTTGTAGCTTGTAGCCCTCTGGCAGTAAGTGTTACCTTGACACAAACAAGTACAATTATCCCTACTGGTTGTGTACAGCACAACCACTTTCTTGTAGCTTGTAGCCCTCTGGCAGTAAGTGTTACCTTGACACAAACAAGTACAATCATCCCTACTAGTTGTGTGCAACACAACCACTTTCTTGTAGCTTGTAGCCCTCTGGCAGTAAGTGTTACCTTGACACAAACAAGTACAATCATCCCTACTAGTTGTGTGCAACACAACCACTTTCTTGTAGCTTGTAGCCCTCTGGCAGTAAGTGTTACCTTGACACAAACAAGTACAATCATCCCTACTAGTTGTGTGCAACACAACCACTTTCTTGTAGCTTGTAGCCCTCTGGCAGTAAGTGTTACCTTGACACAAACAAGTACAATCATCCCTACTAGTTGTGTGCAACACAACCACTTTCTTGTAGCTTGTAGCCCTCTGGCAGTAAGTGTTACCTTGAAACAAACAAGTACAATCATCCCTACTGGTTGTGTACAGCACAACCACTTTTTTGTAGCTTGTAGCCGTCTGACAGTAAGTGTTACCTTGACACAAACAAGTACAATCATCCCTACTGGTTGTGTGCAACACAACCACTTTCTTATAGCTTGTAGCTCTAAGTTGGTTTATTGATAACTGCCAGAATACCACATATCCGCCATCTCCTTTTTCTATACACATGCCCATGTTTTCATTGTGGTGTGGCAAAAAAAGTCGAGATGGGTTGCTGCCTACTTCAGAGTTGATGTTAACTAATCTTTCAGTCATGCATGTTGTTGGTCTAGTGATATGTTTTATACAGGAGTATGTAGGTCCTCTTTAACATGTTGCCCTGCATTCAGACAGCAGTTTTAATAAGACTGTGTACGTAGCTTTTGTATTTCTGTGGATAGTATGGATATTGTTTCTGCAATCCTTAGGCTGTAATTTTTAACAGATTTTTACCAAGTGAAGGTGCAACACGACTAATAAATGTGAACTGATTTCTTGCCTTCTTCCAGGAAGTACACACAGATCAGAAATTCAATGTTGGGTCTGCCCATGGAGACATGGACAGAGATCAGGATAGCCTGTAGCTGGCAGGAAGATGGCCATAGTTGTGATGTCTTTACACTGATGGTGAGCATCGTTTGAGAAACAGGTCTTACCATTAATTGCAAATTATGATATAGTTAGTAAATTCCTCACCAATTAAATACACTCCCAAAAAAGCCCATCGTCCAGGTGGCGCTTCATACACAGACGTAGAAGACGGTTTCCTGAAGTATTTGTAAATGACATTTGTTATGATGTAAATTTGAGCAGTTTTTCGCAACGCTATTTGTGCAAAACGTCCCAAACTGATCTAGGAAGTTAAACTTAACAACATACACATATACATAATATATTATGCTTGCTTGATAACAGTTAGATTGAGCATGTGGAAATGTGCTCTGCTAAATGCTTCAATTAAGCCAATTTTATCTTTTAACATTACTATACTACCAAGTTGGTTTGTGTAAAGTATTAATATATGTCACAGAAATGATGAAGAAATATTTGACCTACAATTATATTAGGGGATCACAGAAAAGTTTTAAGATAAGTGTGTTATTTATGCAAGGAAATGCTAAAAATCAGAAAATATGTTTTATTTAAGAATGTTCATCTATATTCCAGAATGCAAAGGCAATCAGTGATGCGATACAGCCATGTGTTATGTGTCAATGTCACGTTGATGCATTCAGAAAGGCGGTCTGGGCGCAGCTCCTCCAGCATCAAGAATAAACCACGTGTCATCATCTCAGACAATGATGACAGTTGACTACTTGCTTGTTTAAATGTCATGTTGGAGCAGATTTGTTGAAATGGGTGTTGTCTGCCAGTGCATCATTATACAGAGTTTGGATTATTGTACATGTATGTCACTCTTCACGTTTAAAAAATATATTTTACTAATCTTATTTGAACTGTTCATGTGTTTGAAAACATACTTTCTTATATACCATATTTGTGGAAATGTTGTGTTGTCTGCCAGTGCATAATTATACACAGAGCTATATTGTTTGGATCATTGTACATGTCTGTCAATCATCATATATTAATATATATTTTTAATATATACGTTAATAATGGCAGCAATAAAGTTTTAGTTCTGTAAATCTTTACCACGACTCATTTCCCTAACTGTATTATTTCAAATGTTTATCATATGAATCGGGCGGAGATGTTTAAAACAACACCGGATATGCATATAAATAAATACACAAGAGGCATAATTCCGCATACTTTCTGCACTCTGGGTCTGTTTATGTCAGCATATCAGGCTCACCATTAATTTTTAAAGACGTCTTTAATTAATTAAAGGCATGCCTTTAGTTATTTAAATACACGTATTTAAAGTTAATGGCGTGGTTGTAATATTAAAAACTTGCCTTTAATTAATTAAAAGCAAAGTGTATGTAAAGTTAAAGGCATGCTTTTAATTAATTAAGTACGCATATGTAATGTTAAAGGCATGCCTTTAAATAATTAAGTACACATACTTAATTGTAGTCAATCGCTACAAGCGAAGTGTATTGACAGAATTTTTTTTTTGTTGGTTCTGATTGGCTACAATTAAATATGCATACTTATTTATTTAAAGGCATGCCTTTAATGTTATATACACGCACTAATGAAATCCATGCCTTTAATTAATTAAAGGCATGACTTTAACGTTACAACCACATCTTTAACTTTACATATGCGTATTTAAATGAAGGCACGCCTTTAGTTAATTAAGTACGTGTATGTAACATTAAAGGCATGCCTTTAAATAATTAAGTACATATTTTTTTTTAACAAACAACCAACGCGTACTTAGTTAATTAAAAGCATGCCTTTAACTTTACATACACATATTTAAATAATTAAATGTGAACCTGATCTGCTGTCATACCTGTTACACAGGGTTTGGACTGGTGAGAACATAAGACAGATAGTCAGTAGGAAGTCTAGGGGTGTGTTATGTCTGTGGTCCTGGGCCGTCTCAGGAGCTGTGGTATATGAAAACACAGGGGTGGACGAAGGGCCTGTTTGTTAGTACAAGATGTGATAAACACAGGGTAGGATTTCTTTGATGTTCTAAGTGAAGAGTATATTTAAGTGTATCAAGTTTATATTTATACAGTATATTTAAATTTGAATAAATGTACTATTCTTAGTTGTGTTGGGGAATATTTGGGTTACGCTCATTTTAACGACTTGTTTACATCCGTCATCTTGATTTATGTTCGTTGTTAAGCAAGATAAATGCAGTCGATTGAATACATTTGGCTTAGGAACATGTGATCTCCAACGTTATGACACGATTATGTTCTGATTTTGATACTATTGTATATCTGTACGTTTGGGGTGTAGAACCTACAGAAATTGTGATAATAATTATATATAGATGTCGGTGTGAAGAAAAATACCTGACGCATGTGCACCATCATGCTGTTTACATGCCTTGGTTTGCCACGAGATGAAGTATAAATAACACACTGATGTGTCACGATAATTTGCTGTAGAACCATTTCTTTACAATCCCTATTTATTATTTACAGGTAATGGTGGCTGGGTCCAAACTGGAGTCTGCAAACAAAATCATGCAAGAAAGAATATCACACAACATGACAATGTGATGGGCTTTCATTGTTTTTATTAAAACATTTCATTTCCAGGTTAAATATAAAATACAGAAGCTTTTTTAAAATAGGGTAAAATATGTTGCAAATTGGTGCTCATTGAAAACTTCAAGTACCAGGGTACGAGTATTACATTGCATGCCAGTGTACAAGTATATACTACAATATCCACGTTTGTGCATATTATATCATATAACTGGATATGTTAAGGTGGAATTCGGAGTGTCATTTCAAGAAAGTCAAACCTCAATTTCTGTCCGGCCAAGTTTTTACTAAAATGTGGTTTTTCCGTGACCTAATAAATTACATAAAATCATTATCAAATTGCAATTTTACATTTGAATAGTTGATAAATCTTGTGTTATTATTGATTTTGATCAGATCACCGCATTTTGCTAATTGTGTTGGTGACCTAGCTGTTACAGTATCAGATTGTTTCAAACATCTAAAATTTAAAGTTTCATTACTTTTATTTCAGGGTAATCGGCCACTTTAATGCACTTTTTTTTCCCGCTTCGTTTGCTTATCTAATAACAACTGAGGCATACACCTAGAACTAATTAATGATATATATAATGCCTAATAAAATACAAGCCATAATATAAGTAAACCACTTTGAAAACGTGATGCATCGGCAAAATCAATAATTATCTGATGTTACATAATGCCAGGTACAACACAGTGAAAGTGTTGATGCGACCTATTTATAAGTTTTTAGTGAAATTCAACATGTATGCTTAGTAGCACAACAAACATGCACACCTTGTGATTTAACGCACTCCACATCTGTCAGGAACAAAATGGCAGTAACAAACACTATGATTTTTATAACGTTTTTTAACAAGATCCATCCCAAACAACAAGTTCCAGATGGCAAGTGGACAAGGAAGCCATTGGCTTATCGAGAGTCCAACAATTTTCTCATCTATGTGTAGCCCGCTCTTATCAGATATCTGTCAATCCTATTTTTAAACATATTCACACTACTAGCTTTAACACAATCATTTGGCACTTTTTCCATTCATTTATCACCCTCTGTGAGAAAGAGTACTTTCTCATGTCCAACCTACACTGCTCCTTAACTTCAACAAAATACAGTTCTTAGCAGTATTCAAATAATTTTTACAACAATGTGAACTCTATATAACATTAGATAAGTTATTATCAGTGAAAAATACCACTGCACCTGTATTTTCATTGACAATATAACAGTGCTAACATATGTAGGAAAGTACATTACACAACAACTGGCTAAATTGAACATTACTAGTCCATGCTGCATGAAAGCCTCGAGTACACGCGGCATCAGACTGCACTGCAAGTGTACAGTTATTACTAACCATTTCTACTTCTGTGCATACATCATATACACTTGTAATTGGATATGTTAATGCATATTTTGAACAATTAATTAGCTTATGCAATTTATTAACTGATTGATACACCCAAAACTAATGTTCACTAGGTTAATGATATACAGTACAATATAAAGGTTAAGCCATAATATAACTACACCACCTTCAAAAAGTCCCTGCACGAGCAAAATCAATTTATCCATCCTCGACTGATTTAGCCTATCACAAATCCAGTTCTCATGTCCAAATATGTGTGACTAGTCTAAGTAACATCCACAGTCGAGTTAAAAAATGCACATATTTTTTCAAACGAATGAAAGAACTGACTTCTGTCCATAGATCTGCTAAGGCTCAAAAAAAGATATCCAAAATTTTAACACTGGGTCAATGCCGATCATGGGCGTGACTTCCATCCTCGCATCGATCACATGACAGTAAAACAATTCACCAAGGGTGAAATTCTTTTTAGCGTTTCCTTTTTCACTTGACTTGATGTTTGACCAAATATTAAGTAATTTAATAGTTTGTCTGATGCTTTATAAAAAATACAAAAGTTGTACAAACGAGCTAGCATATTGCAGTGGGTACCAGGTAAATTTCATTGTTTACAAAATGAATATGAAATGAATTGAGGAGGGAACTTTAAATATCCTGTTTGAAAACAAAATTTTACATGTTATATTTGAAAACACAATTTTAAATGTGTTAGAAAACACAATTTCAAATGTTATGTTTGAAAACACAATTTTACATGTTGTTTGAAAACACAATTTTAAATGCTATATTTGAAAACACAATTTTAAATGTTGTGCTAGAAAACACAATTTCAAATGTTGTTTGAAAAAACTATTTTAAATGTTATGCTTGTAAACATAATTTTAAATGTTGTTTGAAAACACAATTTTTTATTTTGTCCACCCAGTTCATTAATGACAGCAGGGACCCTTTCACCTATATATTCTGATACATTTATGTATATGACATAACCGCCTTGCTTTACACAAATTATAACTTTATACAATGAAAATAAAAAAAACCAGAGTATTGTGATTGTATGCGGTGGAACCTCATTAAACCGGACAGTTTGGTCCCCAGTGTGTGTATCCAGATTAACGAGTTTTCCGGATAAATAATTCATACAATTAACGGGCTACATTAACATGTTGTAAACACTGATGACATGAAAGCCAACGTGTTGTAGAGGTCTAATGTCCAGGTAACTGAGAGGCCTGGTATACCATAAAGACAAGCTTGTGGAAAGAAGCTGTGGTTTGATACTTTGTTGGGTATAGAAAGCAGCAGACTTGGCATGGACATGGGGCAGCATCTGACTGATACAGTAAAGATGGAGTAGCCTGTTCACTCAACATGTCTTGCTGTATACACACTTCCCTTGAACATATATTGAAACACCCCTGTCAACTATATAAACAAAACTTGGTGTTTAAAGCAAGATTTTACGAGTGCTGCTTGCATTAGAAAAAGAACACACAAAGCACGTGAGGATGGGTGCCCAGTCGTCATCACTGTGCCCTTACACACCGATTGCCAAATCTCTTCAAGGCCTCCCCAGGTATGATACTCCCAGCGGAATCCATGTAAAACATGATGAAGTGAAGGCTGTCCAACATCCTCTGATATTGCCACAACCTCAAGTCAATATATCAAAGAGCCTTTGTTTTATGTGGAAACAGTGATTTTGTAAAAGCAAGTGCATAATAGTTGTTATATATTTAGGTCTGCTGTGACAGGAACACGCAGGAAACTTGGGGGATTTTGGATATTTTGATTCTCATGTTAAGTTGGAAAATTGCAGACAAGTTCAGCTACGTTTATTTATTTCAGGGTTGAGAAAATTTTTACCAAATGCTCCTAAACTAATAGGTCTCTTTGCAAGGTGTAGTAAATTCGCATATTTTGAACGGTCGTGAGGTCCGATTATGCTTCGGATTGAAGAGAGTAGGTGGTGCGCATTTCATCTCGACTCCTTGTCTACCTTTATTGAAGCACCAAATGTACCAGTCACAGTTGTAGGGGTGTGACAGGAAGAACTGGTCATACCCAGAGAATTCTGTTGATGAACTGACTGAAGATATACATGCATCTGTTGCATCTGAAAACACACACCAGTTGACGGTGATTGTCTGGGTTCAAAACACACAAAGTAATAATACTGATGCATGAAAAAAAATAGTATCAGCCATTCTAACATGCCCTACATTGTAACTTAAATGTAGGATTGATACATGTGAAAGTAGTAAGATGCTGGACAAAAAGTACAAAAGCGACTAAAGAAAGGACTTCAGAAGGACAACAGTTGAACTTCAGAAGTGTTCAACCATTTACTCTCAAAATGGGAAGTTTTCTATTGGCATTTGTAAGTTTTTTTTCGCAGAAAGTTTTATTGCGCTTTGCGGCCATAAAGGCTGAATAGTACATGTGTAGGCCTACATGGTAAATATAATTATACAGATTAAAAGGAATAAAAATTAAAAGGCATTGAATTAATAGAGCATTTAATTGCATATAGATAAACATAGTATAAATCAGTATTCAATTAAGAGCAGTAAATTGCATATAAACAAGTGAAAAATAGAGTATTAAATGTAGAGTATTGAATAGCATGCACATAAGTAAATTAAATTAAAGTAAATTTTTTTTTAAATTACAAGTAAAAAGTACAAGATTATAAAATAAAGTCGTGATTAAGTCTACTGTCGGTGACATAATCAATATGGCATAAGAGTTCTTAAATCTATCAGTTCTGCATCAAGAGATACGATGGTGTGATGAAATTACCAACCATGGACAAGATCAGCCAAAGAGAAATGGATAGGTCTGGCAGAGGACTACACCCTGCAGTGGATGGACAAGGCATCAATGAAAGGTACTACAACATTTTAAATATAAAGTCGATGTGGCATATCCGAGAGTATTGGTCTGGCCACAAAGAAACTGATACATTTACCAATGTTGGTAATTTAACATGAATATTACACCATTTTGTTTAAGCTGCCAATATAACCATGGTGACAAAATCATAAAGTATCTCGGCAATGATAATTACCAACAAGTTTGCAGTCATCGCGCCGGTGTAGTTTTGAACAGTCACAAGTTTTGCACCGACACTCGTAGCCTTTATCTGTGTCCACACATTGGGTGTAATTTGATTTGCATGGATTGTAACTGCAATCAATCTCTACAACATGCAACAATCAAGATATGTCAATGTTGAACTTACAGGTCAATCAAGTGCAAGTTAAAAATCTAGAACAAACCTAGTAGCAGTTGTAAAGTATGTATTTTAATATAATTACAATGCATATTCTCATCAACTGTTGACAAACAATGGAAGGACAGAGATAGATGGAGAGACAATGGTGTGGTGACATTACAAACCATGGACAAGATCAGCCAAAGACAGAGAAAGATGGAGAGACAATGGTGTGGTGACATTACAAACCATGGACAAGATCAGCCAAAGGCAGAGAAAGATGGAGAGACAATGGTGTGGTGACATTACAAACCATGGACAAGATCAGCCAAAGACAGAGAAAGATGGAGAGACAATGGTGTGGTGACATTACAAACCATGGACAAGATCAGCCAAAGGCAGAGAAAGATGGAGAGACAATGGTGTGGTGACATTACAAACCATGGACAAGATCAGCCAAAGGCAGAGAAAGATGGAGAGAAAATGGTGTGGTGACATTACAAACCATGGACAAGATCAGCCAAAGACAGAGATAGATGGAGAGACAATGGTGTGGTGACATTACAAACCATGGACAAGATCAGCCAAAGGCAGAGAAAGATGGAGAGACAATGGTGTGGTGACATTACAAACCATGGACAAGATCAGCCAAAGGCAGAGAAAGATGGAGAGACAATGGTGTGGTGACATTACAAACCATGGACAAGATCAGCCAAAGGCAGAGAAAGATGGAGAGACAATGGTGTGATGACATTACAAACCATGGACAAGATCAGCCAAAGGCAGAGAAAGATGGAGAGACAATGGTGTGGTGACATTACAAACCATGGACAAGATCAGCCAAAGGCAGAGAAAGATGGAGAGACAATGGTGTGGTGACATTACAAACCATGGACAAGATCAGCCAAAGACAGAGATAGATGGAGAGACAATGGTGTGGTGACATTACAAACCATGGACAAGATCAGCCAAAGGCAGAGATAGATGGAGAGACAATGGTGTGGTGACATTACAAACCATGGACAAGATCAGCCAAAGGCAGAGAAAGATGGAGAGACAATGGTGTGGTGACATTACAAACCATGGACAAGATCAGCCAAAGACAGAGATAGATGGAGAGACAATGGTGTGGTGACATTACAAACCATGGACAAGATCAGCCAAAGGCAGAGATAGATGGAGAGACAATGGTGTGGTGACATTACAAACCATGGACAAGATCAGCCAAAGGCAGAGAAAGATGGAGAGACAATGGTGTGGTGACATTACAAACCATGGACAAGATCAGCCAAAGGCAGAGAAAGATGGAGAGACAATGGTGTGGTGACATTACAAACCATGGACAAGATCAGCCAAAGGCAGAGAAAGATGGAGAGACAATGGTGTGGTGACATTACAAACCATGGACAAGATCAGCCAAAGGCAGAGATAGATGGAGAGACAATGGTGTGATGACATTACAAACCATGGACAATATGAGCCAAAGACAGAGAAAGATGGAGAGACAATGGTGTGATGACATTACCAATCACTGACAGGATCAGCCAAAGACAGAGAAGAGAGAGACAGAGAGAGAGAGATGTATATATGTATATATACATATATATATATATATATATATACACTGCGGGCCGCTTTGGCAGAGGAGAAACCAATGATAGAGGACTGACTTCTTTAATTCACAAGTACTCATAAATTCACCTTGGCGAACACGTTACACCCGCACAAACTATCAAGGAGATAGCAAATTGCCAGCCCCAAATGCTTACTTTAAACAGAGATTTGCAGAAGCCAAGATTAGCCATCAATTTATCACTCTACCAGAGGACATTCTATTGTCTTGGCATTCCCTCCAATTCACAGGTGCCTGAATGACCAGCCCACCCCAGTTGTTACAGTGTATAATTATGTTGTCTGTGATGTTCTCCTCCCATTCACACAGGCCTGAACCTGATCTCTCTCAGGCTAGTGGCTAGAATAGTGTTTGCAGGCCTTCTGGAAACACCTCCATAATATGGCTATGAACTATCCAGTAATATCAACTGTTAAATGAGCACTTAATTGAGACTTAATTGGGAATTTGTCAATTAAATTAACCACTTTTGGCAAAGTTAATTAATTAAATTAACTTAAATGAGGTCATCCAATTAACAAATGAACAATTGAAATTAACCAATGTCTGGCGAGCACTGTGTGAGAATGGCATCCCTATGACTGTCCCGGTCAAGGGATGAAGGTAATTATATATATATATATATATATATATATATGGAAGCACCTGCGTGTGCTTGCGCACGAGTATCAAGAAATATCAATAAAACTTTTTCAATAAACGTGGTGGTTACAAATATCATATCACATATGATCTTATTGATGATGCTGATGTCATTAGACACGGCAGAACATTATTGTACAACCTAATATTATTTTCAATAAATAATGTCTCATATATATATTGCTCGCCAATGAACTACGTAGGAACTACAAGAAGTGTACTATAAATAGATATCACATTGCATATCTTCATATTGAGGAAATGTCAAAACCAGTGCGAGGTACACTAGAACTTGTGAAAGACTCATTCTCATATATCCATAAAGTTATCGAGTTGGTTCTTCAACTTTAAAAGGGAGGTATGGAGGGAAAGCACGGTTTAAAAATAAGTATTGAGATGACAGTAAAATTGTATTGTTTCTAACTGAACTAATACTAACAGGCCATAAACAGGGAGTGAATTCTGAAGAGATGGTGCAACAAATAAGAAAGTTCTATTTCCAATATTTGTTTCAACTCTGGGAACAAAAAGTAGACCAGAACTAAATTGAATCTGTCTAGCTGCTTTCTTGCAGTAGCAAGCAGTGGATGTATATATGCTGGTTACTTAGACGAAAGTGCCTCACAGTACACATTTAAAAAATAATACAACATCGGACAGGAAGCCAATGCAGATATGTCAGTAGCGGCAGCGAGTGAGAGAAATAACAGCATGACATTGATACTTACTAGTTTCACACTTCCTTCCTGTATAACCGTATGGACAATGACACACGAAGCCTCTCACATGTCCCACCATTGAGGCATGTCACATTAACACACAGCAGGGGGGCTGCAGTGCAAAGAACAGTGATATTTAAAATGACAATCATGTTTCTCGGAAACAGTGAAAAACAAAATAATTTGGGAAATGCAACATGCAATACGATGCAACAGTCATTAGTTCCGTTTCACTACCGTCTCCATCGTCCGTCTCCACTCCCCCCATCCCTCATTCTAAAAATTTTAATTACCTGGTGTTGTTGTTGTTGATGTTGTTGTTGTAGGAGTATCTGTTGTATGTGTTGATTCATTTCGTTCTGTTGTCCTGTTTACAGAGCTTGATGTCATCGTGATTGTTCCTGACGATGCCACAGTGTTTGTGGTCACTGGCCCTTCAGGTGACGTGGTTGAGACCACATGTGTTGTCAGGGATGTGGTAGTGGTCGTAGGCCATGCGCTGGGTGACGTTGGAACCACGGGTGTTGCAGTGGGTGAGGTTGTGGTATGTTCTGGTGCTGATTCCATGGTGAGTCTTGCAGCACTAGGGTCCTTCAGGTACTGGTGAAACTTGCCTTTCCCTTTCTTCATTTCATTCAGTAGATGATCCTTGAGTTGTTCCTTCGTAGTTTCTCCCGACTTCCGTACAACTACTTGAAAGTGCACCAGTACACTCCCCTTGCTGCGGAAAGTAATCCGAAATATTTGAATTGGCCGTAGTAGGGACTTCTCTTACACAGAAATTGGCAATAGGAGGGACTTCTCTTACAAAGAAGTTGGCAGTAGTAGGGACTTCTCTTACAAAGAAGTTGGCAGTAGCAGGGGCTTCTCTTAGAAAGAAGTTGGCAGTAGCAGGGGCTTCTCTTACAAAGAAGTTGGCAGTAGTAGGGGCTTCTCTTACAAAGAAGTTGGCAGTAGCAGGGGCTTCTCTTACAAAGAAGTTGGCAGTAGCAGGGGCTTCTCTTACAAAGAAGTTAGCAGTAGTAGGGACTTCTCATACAAAGAAGTTGGCAGTAGTAGGGACTTCTCTTACAAAGAAGTTGGCAGTAGCAGGGGCTTCTCTTACAAAGAAGTTGGCAGTAGCAGGGACTTCTCTTACAAAGAAGTTGGCAGTAGTAGGGGTTTCTCTTACAAAGAAGTTGGCAGTAGTAGGGACTTCTCTTACAAAGATGTTGGCAGTAGTAGGGACTTCTCTTACAAAGAAGTTGGCAGTAGCAGGGGCTTCTCTTACAAAGAAGTTGGCAGTAGCAGGGGCTTCTCTTACAAAGAAGTTAGCAGTAGTAGGGGTTTCTCTTACAAAGAAGTTGGCAGTAGTAGGGACTTCTCTTACAAAGAAGAAGTTGGCAGTAGTAGGGACTCCTCTTACAAAGAAGAAGTTGGCAGTAGTAGGGACTCCTCTTACAAAGAAGAAGTTGGCAGTAGTAGGCGCTTCTCTTACAAAGAAGTTTTACAAACATAGTCTACATAACATCATCAATGTGAAACAGGAGCAACACTATTAGTAAATGTACACTAATTACCACAGGGAGAAATTGTCATTCTTGCAATAATTAATTTAATATCTCACAGCAATTACTATATCTCATATAACATAGAGGGCTTAGTTTGAATATAATTGCTTCCATTCACAGCCTCACTCCACGTTGCCACAGTTTATACTGCATCAATGAAGACCTGGCACTGATCACAATGGAGGTTAACCTCGGATATAATTGTATCCTATCCATGGACAGTTTAAATTATCATACACTCGTGCGTGACAAAACAGGATTAGGGTAAACAAAAAGGACATGTTGTAAAAAAACATTAAATAAATAAATAAAAGTTCTTTGATGTGCCAGTTTAATGTCTGCTAATTACTGCACATACAAACTAAAAGTCCATTAAAATATATAAATAAATTAATTGATGAAAACATCATTGCAGAAAAGCACAAAGTCCTCCACGGCAAAGGTTAGTCCATAAAAAAACAGTATGCATCACGGAGGGAGAGCGGTAGTGCATTCCAATGTGTGAGGCCAGTTGTTCTAAAACCACGTCTGCCGATGGACTTGGACACTGGTGGGACAGCTAGTCATATAGGATGTCCACGTCTTTGATTTAGCAGCTCAGAAAAATAGTCAGGTTCCAGATCATGCATAGTATTATATATATATATATATAAATATTATAAATAATGTTATGCATGATCTGGAGTGATATATATATATACATATATATATCACTCCAGTTCTGATATATATATATATATATATATATATATATATATATATATACACATACACATATATATATATATATATATACATATACATACATATAAATATATATATATATATATATATATAAATATATATATATATATATATATATATATATATATATATATATATATATATATATATATATATATATATATATATATATATATATATATATATATATGTATGTATGCCTGTACTTTTAATTTGGTTGCCTGACAGTCATCCAATGCAGTTCCACCAGAACTGGAGTGATATGCACAGAGATACCCAGGTAGGTGTAAGAACAATCAGGCGGGCTGCCCTGTTGTGTATCTTCTGGAGACGTGTCAAGTGATATTCAGGTATGTCCAGCAGGAGGACATTGCAGTAATCCAGATGTGAAACAACCAGAACAATGACCAATGAGTGACAGACACACTTCATGATGTAGGGCCTGGCCTCATGGATTTGATACATATTAGATGCAAACTTGCAAACAGCAAACGTTACCTAAAGCTAGTCACGTTGCATTTCTTCATTTCTTCTTTGCCGAGGTCATTGTCTGATAGAGTCGTCATTATCTACAAAAATTTATTAATTAATTACATGTTAGTGGCGAATTAAGTTGTAGTGATACCTGTGGGAAACAATACAGGATTGTGTATCATATCGGAGTACCTTAGTATCTTTGGGAATGTTCATGTTTCAGCATTATGACCGTAACAATGTTTAACTCATATTTTGTGGGTTTCAACTTGATTGAATTGTAGAAGATGATAAGCATTATTTTCCCAACGACACAGGGTTGAAAAAAATTATGATTTTTTTTTTAAATCTATTTTTTTTTAATTTAAATCGGATTTATTTTTAATTTTTAAATCAGGTATATATATGTGATGCGCCACGCCAAAACCAGGCGCTTCTCGCTAAATTTTGTTCGGCGCAGGAGCCTAAAATGCATGGTGCCCGTTCGAATTGTCGAAAATCGGTTAACGACGGAATCGAACAACGAAATTATCCAGCTTTCCATAAATCCATTTATATATGCTGAAAGATTGTTCAAACTAGTAATATTTAGCACTTTATTGAGGCCCCTGATTAACGTCGCGGTTGAGAAGTCTGAAACAAAGCCATGTTTACGCGCTTTTGATCGACTGTCTTCGCTCGCTTACAAGTAGGAAACCCCACATGTTATACATGGCTGGAAAGCTTATGACGTCAACTACACGTGTGATTGGGAATCTCTTACTCTAGACCAATAGAACAGCTCCTATTATACATACTTTATCCAGCAACAAAGTGCTGTTGTTGCTATGGAAGTTGCGAAACGCTCGCTGATTGGTCGAAAACGTAAGCGCGCATGCGCAGTCGGCTTGTTTACACATTCCTTTCGTCTTTGTTCGCCAGTTTCGCCTGCTTTTTTCGTCTTCGATTCGTTAATGAATTGCACTACGGCATCGAAAGAAGCTTATTTAGCTACCGAGTTGGATCGTGCGAGGGGGTGCAATCTCGAGGACAGCAATTTAGCTGCAGTGATTGAAGATTACTTCGAAAGCCGCGTCGAGCCCGTGAAAGTCGCCTAGGCAGGGGCAGGGGAAGACAACATTGAGCCTGCACTGGTTGGCTCAGCGCCAGCGGGAGCGGACTTTCCAAATTGGGGAAACTGACATTGTGTAGTGTTATTATATATGTAATGTGCAAATAATGTTTCATTTTAAGATATTTCAGGGATTTACTTTAGGGGTTCGGCACCCAGTGCTCGCGGTAGTCTCCGGGAATACCAAACCTGGTAGTAAATGAGGTGGCATTCAATAAATAATAGGTTATTCCACTTTATACTTCTGCATCTAATTTATACACACCTACTGAAGGAACATACAAAATTTCATTCCATTTGGAGCATTATAAGTGCATGGTTGCTATGGGAGAAGCAATTTTTCAATGCAGTTTTTAAAGCTGATTTTCTCAAAACTATTATTCCAAGAACGTGTACACTAAAAGTGTAATATCTTGGCCCATGAGTAAGGTACACTCTTCATGTTGGTGTCATTTTAAAGCTGTGTATCTCCTCTATTTGAATCTGTAATAAAATGGTTTTGTAAAATTGTCGAGAAAAGCCTGGTTTTGGCGTGTGGCATCACATATATTTATATATATGTTTAAATTTGTAAACTCTTTCAAACATGTTCTATTCAAATCGATTTGGATTCTTGTCTTAACAGAGGGTACATGATTTTTGCTTATATAAAGACATTAGACAATGTCCACAAGGCCTCACCCCCTGTAGTTGCATAATCTATCTTGGAAAGGAAAGCATGCTGTGTGTCTGTGGCTGTAGCAGTGATAATTATTGTTTGCCTATAGGGTGGATTAGCACCTGTCCAGGGCTCTGTGTACTCTAAGGGTCTCTAACCAGAATACAAACTGGTACAGTATTAACGGGAGACTCGGGTCGGATTTGACGGATTTTTGACAATAAAATGAATTTCGAGTTGTTGCTATTTCCGTGTATAACTATTATTCAACTTGCCATTCATGTAAGTTGCACTGTCGAAATAAACACATTTCTGTCATAAAACGTGTCTTTTGTATGATGCCTATCATTGCTAAGTCTTTGTTTTTGTCAAATGAACCGAGACTAATGGAACATTAGGTGATTTTCCGCAAGCCATTGCATGCCGGAAAATATTGCCATTCCAACATGGCGCATATCACGGGAAAGCCCCATTTTCGCTCTGTATGATGGTACAAAAAGTTTTAAAATGTGCACGGAGATATCCGAGTAATTCCGACTATAAATGACCGCCTTTGAACCATCTCGGCGACAAAGGAATGGGGAATGCCACGACAATTCGCCGGACATCATCACGTGATGTCGGATTCCCTCAAATCAAGCGCTCTAATTGGTTGTAATACTGATTTCCATCCTCTGACGTCAGCTTGAAATACCAGCTACGTTCGATTCGATCGACTTTTTTATCCCATGAGTTTCGTTCATTTATATCGCTTTGTAAAACGACATTATGCCGTTTGGTCGAAAGCGAGTGGGCAGTTACGGTACTGGGAGGCAGCGGAAGTTTGCATCGTTGCAGTTAGCGCGCGATGCGAAGGCATCAAGGGTTGAATTCGCCAATGAACCAGCGGCGACAACTTCGTCTTCTTCGACCATCACCATGGTGCCAGCGAAAATGGCATGCAGTGCAAGTTTAATTCTGATATTTCATATCTTCACTATGATAGTGCATATGATTCAGATTTATATACATTTGTGTTTTACCCAAACATCGTTAGCATTTGTTGCTATTACTGTATAAACGATTTGACGCTGATCTAGTTCATGCTGTGGATGTTCGTGGTTGTGTTGACATTCAGGCCCAGGGGCCATCCAGGCACATCAGAAGCAGAACTGTGACTATGGTTTATTATATTACTACAATTTGCCTTGGTAATTAACGTATACATAGCCTATATACACACACGCGCGTGGGTGTGTGTATAATATGGGAATGCCAATAAAGTAAATTGCATTCAATGCCATACCCCTGCATACGTAGTAAGGGGGGGGGGCTTTTGTTGTTGAACATGTCTTGGATACTTTTTTTTTCATGAAATACATTTATATTGTGTATTTTTTCCAGGCATCAAGGCGGTTATCAACATTACCAGCTGATCCGTCTCGGAGGCTGTCTGCCAATGAACGGAAGTTTGGTTATGCAGATCTTCTGGAGGAGATAGGTGTCCCGCGATTCCTGGTTGAGGATGAGACAGATCCTGATGGAGATCTTTCAATAGTACTTGTACGCTGTGCCGTGTTGCCATCACTTGTTGCGAACCTGCCATGCGCGTTGTTAGGAAGCATACACTCTCCATCCGAGCTGTCGACCGCACAGCACCCTTGGCATGGTGTGTAGCCTCGAGACTTTCTGCACCAGTTGCGACAAGGTCTTCAATGCAACTCTGTCATCAGACTGTATCGATGGGACTCTGATGCTGATCTCACCACGACAAACGGGACATTCGTCGCCTGTGTCGGCAACGATGGACATGGGTGTCGGGTACTCAGGACTTGTGTGAAATTTATTTTACAATGCCTATGACTCTTAACTTTGCCTTTTGATAGATTATACATTCAGTAATATGTATGCAAAGTTTCAATCATCTAGGTTGCTTTTCAGATGTTGAAATGTATGTGCCAATGTACATAAACTTTGAACACGATTTTCTCAAAAACATGTTTTCCCTCACACCTACTGCCTCCCGTGTCACTTATCTCTGCTATTGTTTGACAGAATTGCTTGAAACTTTCTACAGTGTTTCTTGATAGTATGCTCTTGAAAACTATGTAGTAACTTTTTAGAAAACATTACTTATGTTTTATATAATGAACCATCAATGTAAAATTTCATGATGAAAAAATACATTCAGATGTAAAAAAATCATGAAAACAAAAGTTTTTTGAAAACTTGGAAAGTCAACTGACTGTTTTCATTGGGGTTATGTGGAGTAACTACACACCAAATTTGAGTCCTCTAAATCCAGTGGTTACTGATATAAGTCACACGCAACATTCAATCCAAGATGGCTGCATACCGTGGGAAAATATGTATGAAACTTTCTGAAAAAAATTCACAGCATTGCTGTTACCTGGACTTGCAATCTATGAAAGTTTCAGCCCTGTAAGTTCAGTGATAATGAAATAAGAAAATAAAATGTGTTTAGACCCAAGCGACGCCTTAAACAACTGAGTCGGCATACTGAATTAGTAACAACTAGCACAAGCTATAAGTGAACTTTAACTTAAGGCTTCTGTGTTGAAATGATACTTCCTCTGGAAGACAAGTTTGTGTGGCTTCACTGCATTCAGAAAGGGAATAGCTCAAACATACACAATGTCATAAAATATTTGACTATCAGGCTATCTGGTGACAATACAGCTACACAAGTGTGCGCACTTTGTGTTTTGTATTAAAAAACATACAAAACTTTGTTGATCTCAATGCTTGTAAACAATTATTTGTGTTAAATTCATATAAATCAGTGATTAAAAAAACCGGAAGTAAAAAAAAAAAACATAAATCAATATTTTTTTTTTTGAGTGATTTAAATCATGATTGTCACTATAGGTAGTGTAGTCACACTACCTATAGTGACAATAACTATGATGATCACATGAGAAGAATAACTAGTTTTTTTATGGCACTGTCCAACAAAATGTCAACATGGATAATTCTGACAAAGACACTAACTTTGCTGCAGAAGTCCTTCTTCAGTTGTTTGTATTCCGTTGAGTTTGGGTTTCCAAATGTTGCCGGTTTATATTCCAGTTTATCCAGCCACATAGTTCCGTAGATCGTCTCTGGAAAATGGCAACATCACCGTCTAACATAATTAATAGAAACAACTTAATCCAGAATGTTGTTTTTTTTACAAAGAGTGCGATATCTGCATATTTTCTATTCAGCTAATACAACCATATGTGTTAACATGCTTTATGAATATGTCCTGTTTTATTGTAGCACTCCTTGCTGTGCTGCATAAATCAGCAACAACATTATTTGTTTATTTAGCAAGATTTAACAAAGCAAGATTAAGAAAAGCAAGGCTTGACAAAATTAAACAGGCAATGTTAAAGAGGCATGATTTAATAAAGTAACATTTAATGAGACAGTCTTACCAGTTGGGCTGGACTTTTCCCCTGAAATAGAAAGACAAGATTTAATCTGATTGTCGTTGTAAAACAACTACCTCTTCTTCTTCTTCCTTGTACTCTGCACGATACAACTAAGGGATATTCTAAGGGATATTTTACATAAGCTCCATATGTGCCAACATGCTTTATGAATGTCCTGTTTGACAATAGCCTTTTATTGTAGCACTCATTGGTGCGCTGCATAAATCAGCAGCAACATTATCTGTTTATTTAGCAAGATTTAACAAAGCTAGATTAAGAAAAGCAAGGCTTGACAAAATTAAACAGGCAATGTTAAAGAGGCATGATTTAATAAAGTAACATTTAATGAGACAGTCTTGGGCTGGACTTTTTACCTGAAATAGAAAGACATGATATATATATATATATATTACATATATATTACATATATATTATATATATATATATATATATATATATATATATATATATATATATATATATATATATATATATATATATATATATATATATATATATATATATAGGAGACCAGGTAACTATCCTTGCCAAACAATTTTGCACATGTTGAAGTTACAAGATGTCCTTGAGAGCAATATTAAGATAAAAAGAATTGCAATAGTCAAGTCTACTGCTAACAAGTGCAGTTGCAATAGTTTTGGCAACAACAAGACATATACCTGCAAACACGACGAAGGTCATGAATGTGATAAAAGCAGCAACGACAAGTTTGCATTTAATACATTCTGGAGACAATTCTTGAGTTGGCTTATTGAAAGGCAACAATTCATATCGCTGTTGAAGATTCAAAACAATGAAGATCCATTTAGATCTGCACCATGTGGTTTGTTTGTCTGTTTGTCTGTTTGTCTGTTGGATATGTGTCTGTTACCATAATTTCTAACACACAAACTGACTTTCATAGCTGCTGAAGAATCATATCCATGCTACCAATGAATACAACAGGCACATCAATGGTGTTGCTCAAATGCTGATCATACATGTATCCGCAAAAAAAGGTTTCAGCTGGGCATATCTTCATGTCATATTTCTAGTAATTAGATTCTTACCTGTCAGGTAAACAATGACGCCAGTGAGGATTGCAATGACCACAACTGTGATCACTATACCCAGAATAATGAGACGTCGATTGGAGCACACCTTCGAGTCAGACTGCTGTCTTGATATAGTCTTGTATGTTGCTGGCCTAGGCGGTAGACTCAAGGCAAAGTTATCCACGGGCTGACTGGGCTAAAACGCAATGTGGATAAGTACTCAACATAATCACGTAGAAGAGCAAGTTGTAATATACCAATAAGTATTTATCAACAGCCGACTTGTTACTCACATGAGTCACATCCTATTACTCCAAGCCCACTGCCCCCAGCCTAATATTCCAAGCCCACTGCCCCCAGCCATCTATTCTAAGTCCACTGCCCCAGCCTATTATTCCAAGCCCACTGCCCCAGCCTATTATCCAAAGCCCACTGCCCCAGCCTATTATTCCAAGCCCACTGCCCCCAGTCTATTATTCCAAGCCACGGAAAAAAAACTAACTTAGAGCTCAGAAAAACATTCAGAATTAATATTTATTCATTCATTTATTTCTGAGCTGACGCTGGGGACATGTAGCTAGCTGCAAGGGACACTACATTTTTGTGATGGGGCCATGACCCCCGACCCCAAAAAATTCCATCTACATGTTACTCTTATCCCATTACCCTAAGTCAGCATACCTTACTGAAGTCTTCAGTGTAAATGGTTCCTGGACGCTTGTCTGGTGATTCCTGGAAAATGAAAACGTAGCGTTTGTCATTTTCCATAATTATTATTTTAAATTATGACCATGACTTTAGAGTCATGTCTCAGAATTTGCTTAAATTTTAACCAATGAATAAGTAGCCAAACCTGACACTTTTTGCAAAAAACTAAGGATTTGCATACAAACTGTGTCTGTAACACGCTATAATGTGAATGGGGGTAAGCATCTATAAATGCAAGTTATTTTTATCAGTTTTCAGGTGTTTCTAACATGACAAATTTACAAGCTACATATTTGAAATTTGATGAATAAGTAGACATAATGTCACAGATTATCTATATAAAATTCAAGAATGATAAGGCAAAGGACAAAGGGTATACCGGGTGCACGAAAAGTATTTCAGCAGTTTGTATTTCTTTCTTGTGTTACTGTACAATGTCCAAATTTCTACCATTTGTGATGCCACACGCCAAAACCAGGCTTTTCTCGACAATTTTACAAAACCATTTTATTACAGATTCAAATAGAGGAGATACACAGCTTTAAAATGACACCAACATGAAGAGTGTACCTTACTCATGGGCCAATATATTACACTTTTAGTGTACACGTTCTTGGAATAATAGTTTTGAGAAAATCAGCTTTAAAAACTGCATTGACAAATTGCTTCTCCCATAGCAACCATGCACTTATAATGCTCCAAATGGAATGAAATTTTGTATGTTCCTTCAGTAGGTGTGTATAAATTAGATGCAGAAGTATAAAGTGGAATAACCTATTATTTATTGAATGCCACCTCATTTACTACCAGGTTTGGTATTCCCGGAGACTACCGCGAGCACTGGGTGCCGAACCCCTAAAGTAAATCCCTGAAATATCTTAAAATGAAACATTATTTGCACATTACATATATAATAACACTACACAATGTCAGTTTCCCCAATTTGGAAAGTCCGCTCCCGCTGGCGCTGAGCCAACCAGTGCAGGCTCAATGTTGTCTTCCCCTGCCCCTGCCTAGGCGACTTTCACGGGCTCGACGCGGCCTTCGAAGTAATCTTCAATCACTGCAGCTAAATTGCTGTCCTCGAGATTGCACCCCCTCGCATGATCCAACTCGGTAGCTAAATAAGCTTCTTTCGATGCCGTAGTGCAATTCATTAACGAATCGAAGACGAAAACAGCAGGCGAAACTGGCGAACAAAGACGAAAGGAATGTGTAAACAAGCCGACTGCGCATGCGCGCTTACGTTTTCGACCAATCAGCGAGCGTTTCGCAACTTCCATAGCAACAACAGCACTTTGTTGCTGGATAAAGTATGTATAATAGGAGCTGTTCTATTGGTCTACAGTAAGAGATTCCCAATCACACGTGTAGTTGACGTCATAAGCTTTCCAGCCATGTATAACATGTGGGGTTTCCCACTTGTAAGCGAGCGAAGACAGTCGAGCAAAAGCGCGTAAACATGGCTTTGTTTCAGACTTCTCAACCGCGACGTTAATCAGGGGCCTCAATAAAGTGCTAAATATTACTAGTTTGAACAATCTTTCAGCATATATAAATGGATTTATGGAAAGCTGGATAATTTCGTTGTTCGATTCCGTCGTTAACCGATTTTCGACAATTCGAACGGGCACCATGCATTTTAGGCTCCTGCGCCGAACAAAATTTAGCGAGAAGCGCCTGGTTTTGGCGTGGCGCATCACATTTATTGTCAGGGATAGTGGCATGAATTTATTAGTTTACTAGACTTCTAGTTGCTACACTTTCAGAATAATTCAGCCTTAAATTTGAACTTTTTCTACATTTTACGAATTTCAGCTCCCAAAATGAGAATGTGGGACAAGTCCTATGACTGCCATTTTTTTTACTGTGCATAGTCCTTTATTAGGCAAACAACATATTAACATTTCAGGATGGTGTTCTGCCACATTTAGTTTGTAATTTTTTTTTCAATTAAGGAGAAAACTTCATTGGGCAGAACAGTGACTTTCAGCTACAATATAATTGTTTGCAAATTTCAGATATGTAGGTTACAAACTTCTCAAGTTAAAAGCACCTGAAGACAGATAAAAATAACAGGTATGATTTCAGCATGTTTGGGCACTTACCCCATTTTAGGGCATTAGACACAATTTGCATGTAAATGCTTAGTTCGTTTGCAGAAGTGCTACTTGGTTGGTTGTCACAAATACTGATAGCAGACCTGGGGTGGAAGTACTCGGCACTCATGTACTCGAGTACATTTTTTTAAGTACAGCTGTACTCATACTCATATAACTTATGGGTCATGTACTCGTATTCATACTCAATGTACTCAGATTTTCAGGGTAAATTTAACATCCGAGTACTTTCTCAATATATGTTGTGAAAATTAATATATTTGTAGTTAACAAAATGAAACTTTCCTGAAATATTTTAATGTTAATTTTTTTTTTTAAATACTTTATTATTTGTTATTTCTGATTGATATGACTATGAAACCACAGAGTCTCAGTACCTCAAGAGGCGGTTACCCCCCCTTACCATCTCTACACCCCCGTGGTGGCATTCTCCCATGACCATAACTGTGATACCCAAAAGGCAACAGACAGCATCTTTTCTAAGTGCTAAGAACTGTAAGGTAACTCAAGTACTAAAAAGTACAAAGGGGATTTTGAGCCTGTTGGCCTGTTAACCCTCTCAACAACCAGTAGTCTATGAGCACAAAAAATATAAATTGCTAACTTCTAATATAAACAGATTAAAAATAGCAACACTGCCTTTGTACACCAAAAGAAGACAAACTGAACTGATATCAGCATGTAAATTGGTGTCATGTGGTCTCATACTAAGCTTTTAGCAATGTACTCGTACTAATCCATCATCAATGTACTCGTAATTGTACTCATGAAAATGTACTCGGCCCCAGGTCTGACTGATAAATTCTTTCTCTCACAGTCATGCACAAATTCAATTATTTTTGAATGCAAAAAAATAGACCTCTATCATGCATAAAGTTAAATTAGCAACATTAAACAATAGGTTTGCATTTGCTGGATTTTATTATAATGTAGTTTTGTTGGGTGTGTTTCCTGTTGTACCTGCTCTGGTGTTGCAGAATCACCGATTTCATCATAGTCACCTTCCTTGTTTTCTTTTGGGTCCTGGAAAGTCAAGTGATTAAACAGTGACCAAATGAATACATCCACAAACAGCCAAGAATAGCACAACAATTTATTTGGCTCAATTGCACAACTTTCTAATAATTTTAGTAAATGTGTATTTTTCAAAACAACAGTTAAAGATAAAAATGTATAACAACTATCCTAAAACAAAGAAGAATGACATACTTTGGGAACAGTTTGTGATTGGTAGACAAAGCACTAACGAAGATAGCTCTCTAGATTCAGAGGTACGCAACACATAACTTAGGTTAGGACATGTTGAACAGCTGACTGATATGGTTCTTGTTTCAAGAAAAGAGTATGACAGCATAACATAACTTTGTGTTTGTCTTTTGAGCCCGAGAGATGGTAGTGAAGACAGCGACAAGTGCAATGCATATACGTAATATAATATTAATAGTAACATATGCAGCATACATTGTCTTGTGCAATAACCCATTTCAAATATAGCTTAAATTATGATAAATCAAATAAAAAAATTTATGGAAATAATGATTCCATGTAGTATTAAAATATAGGCTAGACTAAAAACTAGACCATGGTAATCCACGTGACACAAACATATGACACCCCACTTCAAAACCAACCATAAGGGGGCAACGAAATGTTTCAGTTAATCCCACCTTCAGAAGTAGCTGTTTGTTAGATTTAATTTGATTATCACATATGACTAACACTGCAGTTCTGGGTTCACTGCACAACAATCTGAACACATTACTGTGTACCACCCAGAGAGTTCTAAGTGACTCTGATGTATGGTTCCAACATAACAGACAAGTGTACAGTTATGTACAGTATGATTTATACAGAGTAGTTTTTACCTATTCAGTACACATAGAATGATTAAAATGATGTATTATTATTATTAAGAATTACCACCATAAATCAATGATAACATAGTTTATTCTTTCAATTCACAATGAATGCCTTCTTTACGCCATGGGCATGAAAAAAAAATTATTCATAAATCTATGGAGGTAAGCAAGTTTTTGGTTGTGAATACTTTTAAAAAGTATATATAATTGAACGTAGCATTTGAAATTATTAAATATGCATTGTAATATAATTACTTAGCTTTAAAATGACGTACATAACATTGTAGAGCTACAGCCGAGGTTTAGCAGGAAAATGCAGACAGAATAACCTGGTGCACGCTAATTTGTTATGTTTGGTGTCTAGAAGCCGCCATCGAAAGTGTCGGTGGCTACGGATGAAACAATGTTTTGATGACCCGATCACGATTGCCTTTCAGTAAATAAAACTGACTTGAGCATTTCAAATGATCAAATATGCACCGAAATATAATTACTTAGCTTTAAGACATAAATGACCAGGGGACCGTTTCACTAAGACAAAGAGCTCATTAGGAAAATCCATCGTAACACAGAATCCATCATAAAAGGATTTTTAAGAGTTTTCAAAATGCGTTTCTCTAAGATGCTCATAAAATCCAACGTAAGCTAATGATAAAAATGTCCATCATAAGTTCCATAGTCAGGGTTGAAAAAAATCATGACTTATTTAAAAAATCTGATTTTTTAAAATTTAAATCGGATTTACTTGATTTATTCGACTTTTCTGATTTTTGGGAAATCTGGTGTATAGATATTTACATAGATGTTTAAATTTGTAAACTCTTTCAAACATGTTCTATTCAAATCGATTTGGGTTCTTGTCTTAACAGAGGGTACATGATTTTTCCTTATATAAAGACATTAGACAATGTCCACAAGGCCTCACCCCCTGTAGTTGCATAATCTGTCTTGGAAAGGAAAGCATGCTGTGTGTCTGTGGCTGTAGCAGTGGTAATTATTGTTTGCTGAGAGGGTGGATTAGCACCTGTCCAGGGCTCTGTGTACTCTAAGGGTCTCTAACCAGAATACAAACTGGTACAGTATTAACCCATTAGGCCCCAGGATTTTATTAAAACATGCCACCATATTCCCAGGATTTCTGGCAAATTTCGAGCGATTTTACCTCGTGTTCAAAAATTTGTAGAAAAAAAACTATTCAATATTGACAATTACAAGTTGTGTTTATTTTGAAGAGTAGTAATTTCTCCACATGCATGTATACATAGAAATAGGATATATTAATAAAATGTTGACATTTGATCACAATTTGCAAAGACAACATAGTACATTTGTTAAAACATTGAAAGTTGCCACTAACATTTGACAATGATCCCATGCTATAACCCTATGCACTCAGCGAAGAAAATGTAGCTAATGTGTTAGCTTTGCACCACTGAAAACATTATCAAATTCTGACAGTTATTTTTCAGGTTACACCATATTTATCATGACAAATATAGAAATAAAAATTTTCGAGATAGCGTGAACAAAACTGATGAAAATCAAGATTTCCGAAAGGGCAACACATGCACGTAACGAGCTGTTGTTGCAAAATGTATCCGCTAGGCTGTGGCAAAATTTGGTAGCGTTTAGTTCAGTAGTTATTTTTAATACAGGGTCCTATATGCGGCCGGCAGCGGCCGTTCCAGGACTGCACAGAGCGGCATACTGAATTGGTAACAACTAGCACAAGCTATAAGTGGACTTTAACTCAGGGCTTCTGACTTGAAAAGATACCTCCTTAGGAAGACAAGTTTGTGTGGCTTCACTGCATTCAGAAAGGGAATAGCTCAAACATACAGTGTCATAAAATATTTGACTATCAGGCTATCTGGTGACAATACAACCACATAAGTGTGGGCACATTGTCCTTTTGTATTAATAAACATACAAAACTTTGTTGATCTTGATGTTTGTAGACAATTATTTGTGTTAAATTCATATAAATCAGTGATTAACATAATCAGAAACTCAGGGCTTCTGTGTTGAAAAGATACTTCCTCTGGAAGACAAGTTTGTGTGGCTTCACTGCATTCAGAAAGGGAATAGCTCAAACATACACAATGTCATAAAATATTTGAATATTAGGCTATCTGGTGACAATACAGCTACACAAGTGTGCGCACTTTGTGTGTTGTATTAAAAAACATACAAAACTTTGTTGATCTTTGATGATCTCGATGCTTGTAAACAATTATTTGTGTTAAATTCATATAAATCAGCGATTAAAAAACCGGAAGTAAAAAAAATCATAAATCAATGATTTTTTTTTTGGAGTGATTTAAATCATGATTTAAATCAAATGATTTAAATCAAACAACCCTGTCCACAGTGTGCACAAATGGGCAAAATAAGTAGAAAAGTTGTCCAAAAGTGGCTGATAATACGATCCACCGAACACTTTTCAACTACATTTGACTGATTCACTGGGTGAAGAAAACAAATGTAATTTAAAAAAAGAAGATGTGTCACAGAGGACACTATTTCTATGACACACTGGTGACATATTGTTTTGACAAGAGAAGTTTTGACAGTTTTTAATAACAAAGCTCGTGGACAGCGCCAACAACCTCAACTGAAGTTGTGTCATCAAGTATACCAATATGAAGGTTAGGGGTGTACATATTTTTGTTTGACACAGCTAAACATTTGCTCAAAATTAATAGCAAATGCTTTGCAAACAACCTTGACCTTCGCGATGCCGTAAAACAGCGCACACAACGACTTGTCAACATCAGTGCTGTAAAACAGACGCTCTAGAGAACACCATAATTTACGAGCTGTTCGTTGCTCACATTTTGAAAACTTATTTGACTGTGAAAATCTGGATCTCTATGTAAAAGTGGAGAGATAATACGCAGTTAGGTAAATTTGACTGTTTAGGATGGATGTTTTGGTTTGTGAGTGGTCTAACCTCATCATACGGAGCGTTTTTAAGAGCGTTTTTAAGAGCGTTTTTATGACTTAGTCTTACTGAAACACAATTTTCAGTTTCGATCATAGCTAAGGAGGGAAATCGATTTTAAAGAGTGAAATCATGCTTAACAGCTAATAAGAATGTTAGTGAAACGGTAACCTGGTGGTGTTAATTGTTATGTTTGGCATTCAGCAGCCGCCGTTGATGGTATATCAGTGATATTTTGAAGACCCCATCGTAATCCTAGACATCCATATTTTAACAATGACTTACTGGCATGTTTTGCTTACATAAGTTATTATAAATGTATTATTTTTGTTTCTGCATAAGTATTTTAATGTTAGAAATTATGAAACGTTCAATTCTCCTTGATCATCTGAGTAACCTGCAGTCCTTGATCTGTCAGTCTTGTTGGTCGCTTTCTAGTTCTCGCTATTAAAATCCAAGTCATCTTTATTTTTAAAAAGCTGCAGATACTTTTCATAATGCACATTTTATACATATTTATCCATCATTGTTTTTATGTTTCGTTAATATTAATTTGTTGTGACCATTGATTTATGTCCACTGCAATACATTATCAGTATGTCGGAACTAGAAATATTTTAATAGCTTAGATTTTAGAAGATCCTGTTTGTGTTCGTGCAAGATTTACTGTTTTATAATGTGTTTTTGTTATTTGCAAATTTTACCATCTGATATAATTATTTATTTAATTATTCAAATGTATTTTGTGTTACAGGTAAAGGTATTCAACAGCAACTTGTGTATACATACAGACTTCAGCCAGTTTGTGATTCATATGGATGTTTAAAATCGACTGTTCCGATACCAATGAATCGAATGAACACGTTGGATAACACTGCATGCACCGTTGTGACATCGTATAAAAGACTGTCCATTATATGTCTTTATATGAGGACATCTGTTCATAGTTTCAGTGGAAGCTTGAGATAGATTCATCGTCCATCGACTACGATAACCATACACTCGTACACACAGAAATACAAACATAATCATGAACTTGATGCTGATGTGGTAAGGCCCATTATAATATAATTGTTACCACATCAGTTTTATAATAACAGTTAGATATAAGTTGTACTTATTATATCTAACTACATGTTTTAAGTATCCTGCCAGTGTCAGTTCTGGGATGTTAGATAAGAGCCAGGGTCCAGCAACACCAGATTGATATTAAGTATAAGTATTAAGTGTTTATTAATTACCCAGAGCTGTTGCCTGGTGGGAAACGTGGTGTTAGTTAGTCAATTCAAACTAGAAGGCAGGAAAGTGAGAGATTATGATTGGCTAGTGAGTTTGGTGAAACAGGCTTGGATGTTATGTAGCGTTGTGCATATTTACTAAGAACTGGAAGACAATTAAAATGCCAAGATTTGGACAATTAATCCAGTGAATGTGTCAACTATTTAGGTCACTGAAACGTCACAATATTAAGGTCAATATTTAGGGTAAAATTACCCCATCCCTGGTTGGTACTTATATGCATATTTAGTAGGCACTAGAAGAAAATTACAATACAAATATTTGGTCAATTACTCCATTAAATAGGTCAAATATAGGTCACCTAAATAGGTCACACCAAATTAAGGTACACATTTTGTGGGGTCTTGTAATATTTTTTTCACACCAATACCTTAATTAGTTTTCCATTGCATTCATATGTAGTCTTCTAGGCCCAGGTAACAAGAAATGCAATTGGGTTGAAATCCAATTAACAATGGCAATGATAATTTTATGTCAAAAAGTAGAATAACGAGATCAAAAATTGGAAATAATGAAGATATAAAAAAACAGTTAAACCCTGACCTGGGGTTCATGTCACATCCCTCCATAAATGGCATAATTATAATGAAACGTCATGGCCCATGGGTTAACTGTTGGATGTCAGATATTTTGGCCCATAACTGGTGCGGCCCACGAACCAACTGTTTTTGCAACCAGTGAACCAGGTTCTAGTGTTTTCGCTTGCATGAGCTGAATCAACCGTGTATGCAACCGATGGCAGCGGGCTCCGTGGGCCGAAACGACTATCGCATTTTAACTGGAAAGTGGGGTCTGTGGACTTTATTACGTTCATTATTTTTTTCTTGACTTTTTGCAACTTGTGTGTTGTAACTGATTTTACATGATAAATTAGCGTTTATGAATCTTTAAAAATGTAGATGCGTTAAAAATAATTTTTTTTTATTAAATATAAATACAGATGAAGATGCAAAACAAGTTTAAGGCATTCAGTTGGTTTAATCATCAAATTAAACAGGTAATCAATAAAAGCATTTTAATACATAGATGATACCAAATACACGAAAGCATCAACATATTATATATAAAAACAAGTTTAAAATCTGACGGTATTGCCATTCAGTTGATAACCTTGTTAATATTATATTATTATGTAATAAATAAAACACATTATATGTAACATATAATACCACTATGATATAAACATTCAATAGTCATAGGATTATCAGATGCCTAATCAAGTTATAAACATTTCCCAAATTTGACGATAGTAGCCGGTCAGTTGATAACCTTAAATTTATTATGTCATATTCGCTATCTTATGGATATTGCTCTATAAAAATAAGAATTCCGCCACTTAGAATTCCACTACTAGTATGGGCCGAGTCGACCATAGCTGAATGAAATAGTAACGCGGTTTTAGTGCAGTGGGTCGAAACGACTAGGCTGAACCATAGGGATGAGAGTGGAGAAGAAAAAAACATAAAATTATATTTGCGTGGCAAAGCCACACATACAGCGCATAGTGGTGGCTGGGGGAGTAATGGCATATAGGTTAAGAGATAAAGCTTCCTATTGGACAAAGAGTTCCACCTGACTGGCAATCAACCAATCACAGCAAACGTTCTAAATCTTGATCGGAGTGATGATTTGTTTACAAAAAGCAAACTACACGTGCAACCAAATCAATATCTCCGATCTCGCCGAGAGGTTTCGGGAAGAGTGGAGAGGGCTACCCACCCCTCCCCCTCCCCATTTTTAAACCGGATTCGCACGAATCACACAAATTATGATTTTCACCCGGAAATTCCCTTCCCTGGAACCATCCGTCGGCGTGGGCCGAACCATACCCGGGATGATAAGTATCCACACAGACGGAACATCTACATAATGCCGTCACGCTATGTAAATTAACTTACTGCACTGGGGCATATCCGCACATGACTGGGGCATATCCAAAGACTTCTAAGACGTACAAGCACGTACACACAACTAGACCCGCCATTTGTTCATGTGACAGGTGCCTTATGGGTAGGCGTATTTATTGAACACCAGGGCTACAGTAGCAGTAGTTACGTGACTGTCCATTCCGTTTTCGTCCATTCACTAGATGGCAGCACCAAATCAATATCTTGCACCCAGTGCCTTTACAGTGTCCTTTCAGTCTTCTATAGATCCAACCGTTGTGATGGATGTATTTCTCTGCCACTCTTAGTTGCCATTGTGGGCATCTACTGGCCTACTGCGCATTACTGCTGGACCACAGACTTTTGCTTGTGGTTCACTCTTGGCTTGCATACCCACATGCGAACAAGGACTAGACTGAGCATTTTCTCCAATACTCTCACTCTGTACTAGCTGTAAGTTCAGACCTCCCAAGGTGGGGCCTCACTAGTGGAAACATGTCTTCGGTTTCTGCATTACTCTTTGCTAAGTGGAGTTAGCACAGCATAACTCCTGGGCATATGTCTAGTTTCTTCTTTACTAGGCCATACTCCCAAACCTCTTTATAGGTTATCGGAAACTAACTGCTTGTCTCTGATCTACTCGGGGTAAATCTTCGTCTCTAACTTTCTTGTCGTGATACCAGTTTTGTTTCTCCTGCTTTCATCAGTTTTCTCACAGGTGTTACCACATGGGGTTTCAACGTAATTGCTGCAGTGGGAAGTCTGCTCTTTGGCAGTCTGCTATTTAGCATTTGGGTTGGGGCACATATCTGTCAGATACTCTCAGCGGCATGTTCCGATACTCTAGGAGTGCAAGTTGTGGATCTCTCCCAGAACGTTTTGCCTTTTTCAGCAGTTTTTCATGGTTTTCACACAATTTTCACCTTGCTCGTTGCTTTGTGAGAATTTGTGAGAATCTGGAATTTATTGTGACATGTTGGAATTCCCATTTCTCAGCGAAACTCCGAAACTGTTGACAAACGTATTGTCTGGCATTGTCTGAGAAACAGGGAAGCCCTGTCTGGCAAACACCCATTTCATTTTATGAATCACTTATTGACATATCGTGCATCTCGACAAGATATTTTTAATCTGGCCATTCATTCCAGGCCAAAATTAGACCTCTCGCGCTATGCACTTTGTCTTGACTATGCCTTGGTAATATTCATGGAGCCGACTGACCAAGCATTTTCTTCTGGAGGCTCTTTGGAACTATTATTTGATTTGATCTCATCCCTGAAATCAAAGCGTGGATGCAACAGGTATGGTACATCACAACTTGTCAGACAATCCTAAGTGGCAAGATTCCTCAGGAGTTGCAATACCGGATTGCATGCTGTAGCAGTCCATAACTCGGTTGCCCTGCAAGATTGGCAACTTGCTCATAACCATGTTGACTTCAACCACATTCAAGTCATACCTGAGCAACTTCAATCTCATACATTGTAGTCTTGGACTCAACTTGTTCAGTGGCTTCTGGAATACCATACAAACCAGCGGCTTATGATCCATTTCCACTGTCAGTTGCTGTCCATATACATAGTCATGGAATAGGATACACTCTAATACGATCGCGCTCATCTCATTTTCAATGGGAGCATAATTCTGCTCTGCCTGACTGGTTCTCCTCGATGCATATGCAACTGGCTGACCAGATTGCATTATTATCACGACCCATACCCATATTTTTCCTCATCTGTTGCAAGAGTAACCGGTTGATTCACATCGTA